>JAQIVZ010001090.1:0-40956 GCA_034700945.1 Arrhopalites spinosus | reverse complement strand
ACTTAATACTATTTTTACACGTGCTACCTGTTAGTTATTATAATTAATGACAACATCATATTTTTTCCTATATTTAAACTATTATTATTATTATTAATCTTAATATTTTATATGATACAGAAAATACAAGGAATTTATACTATTTTGACGCAGCTATACTTTATATAATACATTATACATATTGTATAATGTATATATGTATTATGTAAAAATAATAATAATATCACTCTATTATTATACTATAGCTCCTTATACTTCACATTTTATTTATTTTGTCCTCTTTTGTGTACATACATTTAACAAGTTGATTGTTAATATTCTTTTGTTATTTATTTACGTACGTTTAGCAGTTAGGATGATACATATGAATACATGATATGATACATAACTTGACAGCATATTACTATTTAATTTTACATCAAGTTTAACTCTTGTTAATTTTTTTTTGTTGAAAAAAAAATACATTAAGGTTGAATGTACTATTATTTAATCTTTTTTAATTATAATACTAAAAAACTGTTAATTCATAGGTTTCAGTAAACGTGGAAGGTCTTTAGGGCAATATTATACAACAAGTTAAATGCAATATTCACCAGACTTATAAATAATAGGTGTAGTCGTACATACTGTTGACCAAAATAATAATAAATGACACCATAAATTCTGGCCATCCTCCCTCAACACCTCTCTCTCGTCACCTCCACTCTCAGTGTCAAAATTAGACCAGATAAATCAAAAAATTATTTTGTATCTTTTTTTGAAAAATGTTTTCTTGTTTTGTTCATGAAAGAAGAAGGGGAAGATGAGGAGCAACCCTGTATGAAAGACAAGAGAGCAAAAAAAAAATAATTAGTGACAATGCAGAAAAAAAAGAAGAGTATTAAAAATAAAGAATTAATTCACTTTCAATTGAATTTTATTGTGTACAGCATTTTTTCCATAAAGCATAATATAACATCATACATTGTACATTTAATATTAGGTACAATGTATTTTAAAGGGAAAGAGTGGTCATCAAAAATAAGTTAAATGGGGACACAATTTTTTTAAGTATAGATTTCATTCTTTGCACATGCATCGAACGTCCAGTATTATTTCAATGTTAAGAATATACAATTCAACTAATTAAATTATTTATGAACATGAAAATAGACGCATACAGTTAACATTGCTAAGAAATGAGGTAACTCTCCAGTTACGTGCTTATAGGCCCTGATGTAATGCTCATTCATATTTAAAATGGCATCAATTATTAACTCTTTGTATTAGTTACAAAAATGAAGACGGTAGCATGGGAGGAAATCACGAGGTTATTATATTAAACCATAGACCTTTTTCATGAATTAATCCAATCAATTTTCTCTCTCTCGAGTGAGTGGTACCTATTCATTAATTTTTACGACTTTTGAAAATATTAACTATATAGGAGTACGGACCCTTTGTTTTGATATAGTCAATCTATTCTTATTTTAATGGAACTATTAAATAATACTAATTTTTCAATTCTACAACTTTTCAAATAACAAAGCAGAGAATAATTTTGAGTTTGTAAATAAATTACAGAGAGAGAGAGAATATTGAGGAAAAGTATCAAGGTCGTCCCAAGTTTTTAATGGGAGTTGGAAATTAATCAAGAATTTAATATTCATATTTTAATTTGTAATTAGACCAACCTAAAACATGGCCAAGCTTTCACTCTTAATTAGAAACCTGTGCTGGACGTCTTTTTAAGAACCACAAATTAACAAGGGACGAAATAGCGTAGACTGTCATCAGTCTCATTTCATTTTTACCCCCGCCCCCCCTCCCCTCCGTCCGTAATTTAATTTAAGTCTGATAAAAAAATGATAGACTATTCTCAATTAAAATGATCAACAACCATTTCCGGTCTATATTGTAAGAAATAAGACAATGTGAATTTGTACATGTTTGAATACCTATAATATTAAAATTTGTACTTGTTGAACACAATAAAAAATATTAACTTGTTAATTGTTGTTGGAAGTAGAGGAAGTAGACAAGAATATTTAATACGCAAAAAAAAGGAATTGGCACAAAACTTGAAACTGTGCGTAGTAGTTATAATTAATGACGTATTTAATATTTTCATTTTGTATTTGTATCAATGTTGTTTGTTTTTTTTGGTATCGAGTTAAGGACTCTAATGTATAGTTAAAAATTTTGTCAAATTACCTTGTTTATACAATTGTGTGGCTTGTAAAATGTAAAATTGTGGCTTCTTTTTTTTGTTGTAGGAATACAATACAGAGCCGTTTTGTTGTTCAATTTGAGTACAATAAAAATATGAAATAATAAAAGATTAAATGATACATAAACAAACACATAAAAAAATATTAATATGTACAAGTCAATATTCTCCAACTATTCATAACTCAACACTCACGTTATAGAATAACAATAACATGTATAGGAAGTGGAAGATTTTTTTGTAAAACAGTTTTTTAAAATTATTATTCTCTTCAATAAAGTACAAATATTTAATAAAAAAATGTAAATAGAGACTCTCCTTGAAATCGACTCTTTTTTTAATTTAATTTGCATATATCAGTATCCAAGCATAAGAAAAATCTCGTAATTTAATTAATTTGTCTAGAGCTTTTTCTAGAGAAGCGACAGAAGACGTAAAAAAATTTTTTTATGACTTCCGTTTCTTATTACAGTGTAACACTCACACTCATTAATCGATAATTTTAATGACATTTAACAAGCAAATTTGTTTCCTTCCTATATAAAATTTATGAGTCTGCTGATACTACAGACAGATACAGATCGTACATTCATATTGTCATAAGACACATCGCATAAGAGAGACAAGATTAAAATAAAATAGGTTAATTTATTTAGATTACAAAAAAAAAGATTTTTATTCTTCAAGGAAGTGACTCCACACAAACTTAACTTAAAATCATCATTAGTATTTTTTGATGATCCCGATTCTTATCCCATAATTCTTCCTAATATTTAATTATTTTTTTCTTAAATTCACACTCGGATAATTAAGTACAAATTTTGTAGTCCTCCTTCCTTTTCTTGACTGTGTCAAAAAGAATTTGTGATTTGTCGCTTCGAGTGCCATTAAGAAATTAAAAGGAAATTGTACACATTCTCAATCTTACCACGTCTTTTACCACTAATTGATGGATTTATAAAATCACCTTCACCTTGCCTTTAAGCTTGGGTAAGGAATCCAAAAAAACGAGACTTTTTTTTGTATGTACAACAACAATATGATTCCTTCCTGTCTCTGCTCTGATTTTTTCTTTCTCATTGACTAAATAATGGCTATTATTGTAGGAGAGGGAGGGGAGGAGGGTAATGAAATAAAGATCAAGTTATAATTTGTGAGAAATTTATATTATTATTACCCCTCCTTTACATCCTACATGTGCAATGGAACGCGATGGGACAGATTCTCTCTCCTTCAACAATTGTTTTTCATGTATGAGAACATTTTAATAAAATATTACATTCACTCTTGGATCCCACTTTAATTTTTCTAACCGTTTTATTATAATTTTTTTTTTTACAAAAAAAATATTATTTCTGTCTGAGTAAGCATGAGATATGAGAATATTGATTAATAAATGGATCAAATACATTGACATTCATTCCTTAATTTGTACTGTAGTGCGTACGGCATACAAGTACAGATATAACTTTATAAAAAAAACTAAATATATGAAAAATATTTATAATTGAATTTATTACGATGGTGCTTTACTTATTGTAAAAGTAATTGGAGATTGTTCAAAGTAGGTAGAATTTTTTGGTGCATAGCACACTGCACTACAGATATATCCCTCATAATCATAATTGTATCATCCTCCTCCTCTACTGCAGAGTATGAAGACATGAGATAACCACAGTAAAATGGTTATCATTCTTGAATGCTCTTGACTTTACATATATTTATATACTTATAGATTGACAGGCATGTATGCTTCTTGTCAATCATCCCCACACTTTTTCTATAGTACTTTTTTTGGGGTTATTTTTTTGAGTTCATTTTTTTAAAGAGATTCATTTACAAGACAAAAAAAATGGTAGCGCATCAGTGTACAATTTTACACATATCAAGAAAAAGGGGAAGAGTTTTTATATAGGCTTGTATGTTATGTACATGGCTTGAAGTGCAATGTAGGAATGCACCTAACATGATTATGATGTTGATGTGGAGAGAGATACACGTAGTAAAAGAGAGATGATGATGATATCAAAAAAAAGTATATGGGCTTGTAGGTAAAAGGACGACTCACCTATTTTTCACGGCTCTATTATTGCGTAATAGCTTTTTTAAACCCAATGTAAACCCCTCCTTTACGTTTTATTTAGTTTATTTAATCAACTTTATTTACACTTTTAATTCCATCTCATCCAAGCACAGATGTACTACAATATTGAGGTAACTTTATTAACAAATTTTTTTGTTGTAGAAAGATTAATTAATTGTACAAATTAATATTAATTAATAATTATAAGAGCATGTCATGTATTCTTGACAATTGTTCATTTTGAGTATTTTTGTAAATTAAAAAAAAAATTGATTGAGCGTTTAAAATTATGACAGTAAATCGGTGACTACATATTTTTTTACTGCCCGCAACGTTTAAAACGTTTAAAAACGTTCAATGAATTGTGCTTTCTCCTGGAGAAATTCTCCAGCATTTCTCTCTTTCTATGGTGAAAGATATATGAACTATTTTGTAGCCATTATGCAAAGTAGAAAAGGTTATTGAAACCCAAAAGAACAAGTCAATAATAAAAAAACAGTAATCATTACATTAAATATTTGGTTTTTTCAAAATAAAGAGATAGGATGACACAAGTGAAATTCACAAACTTGTTTGCATTTGTAATACTTCTTATGAAATACTGGAAATACATCATTTAAATTTGTTTCAAAAACTGAATTCTTTTTTAGTATGTGATTCCCACCCAGGTAAACTTGGGGGGTCCTTCAGAATGCATTTAATGTTTTCTTTGTCTAGTTGTAGAGTCACTACAACTCAATTTATGTAAAACATTTCCATCAACTAAATAAACACATTTGACGGTATGGGAAATGTCCATCATATTGATTTTTATTTCAATGTTATTTGCATTGCATTTTGCACTCAAAACTCTTTGGAACGTGTGTATGGTGTAGAATCCAGGTAGTAAAATAGTTATCAACTTGTCTCTTAACTTTTCAATTCAATAAAGTCAAAAAATAAAAAAAACACATCAAGTCAAAAAAGTCTATATTTCTCCCCCTCCTCCTCCTCTCTCTCTTCATAGTCCCAATTTTTATTATTTGATCTAATTTACTAATTGCTGATGCTGGTCATCGTCGGCGTCTGAAAGTATGAGATTATTTAGTTACACTCAATATTTTACTCTAAAATTTATTTTGTGCTCCTCATGCCCTAGACAAAATAGCCCTCAAAATTTTTTTTTATGTTTAGTGACATCCTACTTTCAAACCCCCATGACTATTACCACTTACACAATATATAGCTTTTGTGTAAAAAGAACTTTAACACAAAATAAAATTATGTTTACTCTAAACTCGACAATACTTTGTACGTGCAGAGTGCACGCTTTTAAATCTTTTTTTTCACATAGCCACAAGTCTTCCTCCATTATGCGTGTGCTATTGTTCCAAAAAGAATTTTTGCACTTGAATCAGCGCCATATGCATATGGCTCTCTATACGTAATTTTACAAGAAAGGGACGACACAAGAGAAAAATAATTGTAACTGCATCAGTAGAGTAAAATTACCTGAAGCTCAAACTCAAAAAGCTCCCCGGTGACACATAAGGAATTAACGGTAGGTTCTCAGGAAATTGTCCGTACACCTCAAAATCTTTATCTTTTTTACCATCCGTCTTCATCAGTCACTGGGCTTTTACACTGTAAACTCCATAGATAAGGAGCTTACACTATCCCTGTCTTTATTTTGCATTCAAGGCAGAGAGGCCATTGTTAGGCTAATGTGTGAAAAAATGTTCAAGTCAGAGTCATGTGAAATCCCCCTCTTGTGAGTAGGCAAGTGTAGATACAGTGTAGATACAGTGATACAGTGTAGGTACAGTGTAGGCAAAGGTACACAAACTGGACTCTTTTTTTTATTAATTTATAAAGAGGAGAGGGGAATATATGGAACAATATTATAGACATTTAAAAAAATTAACTACAAACACTACTACCTCATTTCCTTACTGTCTTATCACTCAATATATATATATATATATTTATTCAGTCTCCTTTCATTGTTTACTTTTTTATACTCATAAATATACATGAGGATTATATAACATCGCATACACACAGAGCTCATAACAAAGTTCGTGGTGAGCTCTAGCTCTCTTGCTCTGGACTCTCATCTTTTTAATGTTGTTACATAAAAAGGATGTAAAACTTGAGTTGTACATTTGTTATTGTTATGCAATTGTTGTGGATTACTCGCGTCCTCGTAGTAGTCAAAACTCCATTTTTGTTGGCATGTAAAAATTATGCAGTTAAATCCAAACTATCCTCCTCCTTCTTCCTTCTTTATTTTGACTTTTTTTTCTCATAGTCCAAAACTTTAATTATATTAAACTAACCAACTTGAACGTGTCTTCTTGTTTGGTACACTTTCATGTAAAAAAATTTTGTTTGCAGCTACAGCGGTGCTACGGTGGTATGGCTAGTACATCCGTGGAGACATGAAATAAAATTCTTCTTTTTTTGTATTCAAGACTCAATGTAAAATTCTATTTTGAAAAAAAAAGTACAGCTAAAGTTAGAGCTAGAGTTGTTTAAAATATTAATACAAATTGAACAAATAATATTAAATAATAAAATGATAGTCTTACTTTTTTTCATCTTGTCTCTATTGTATTGTACAAAGTGTACAGATGTCTGTAAGGCTCTATTTAATTGTGGAGAGTCAATGGAAGAAGACAAATTTTACAATTCAAAGATTTCTCAAAGGAATTCTTGACGAATGTCTTTTTTGTTCCTTGACAATAATTATGAACATTTAGCATTTTTGCCTTTGGAGAGACATAAGAAAACCCGTGGGCGACAAATAAAGTTAAGTGGAGTAGAGATACACCAAACCAACGATGAAATGTTAAATACGACTGCGAATGAAACCATTAAAAATTGTACAAACGGTACTTAACTCAAAAATAATTATTATTCTTCTCTCTCTTCTACTGTAGTATTTATTTGTATGTAATTCTTTATGACTCAAATTTTTAATTCTGCTTTCTATTTATTACAATTTTACATTTATTTTATATAGAGATACAATGCCAATTTATTACAAAGCATCTTTACAAGTAATTTATTTTATTTTGTACAAACATTATCTCTTTTAACATTAATCGAGCTTTGCAAAGAATTATTTAAGTTTTTTTCTATTTTAAATCAAATTTCTTTTTTTTGTACCATTAATTTGAAATATTACTTCAATTGATTGTGTTTAAACTTTAAAGGGATTTTTATAAAATTCAGAGTCAAAATTATGAAATCACTGGATTAAATTAAAATTTAAAATTAAATAACATTAATTTAGAGTAATTTATCAAGAAAGAATAATACAGAATATTTAAAAACCCCAAAAAATTCATCGTGTCCTTGTCCCAACTCTCAACAATTTAAAAATTATGTAAGATGAGGCCATTTAAAAAGAGAAGAAAATTTTTTGATATACATTAAATGTACAGATATTATGTACAATGTACAATATTTTTTGACTTGCAATCATACTTAATAACATGAAATTTACTTGTGATGACTAAAAAGGATTTTGAGAGACAAAAAAACACGAAATGGCTAGTACATACGAGTGTACACATAAAATGCGTGTGTGTGTATTTAAAAGACAATCTCATAATAAAATTATGATTAAGTCATTTTCAACAAAAAAAAGTTCATAATTGTTCTAAACTCTCTTGTACAGATTATATGGATGACCAAGATATAAAATAAAAAATGGAATTATGTTTTTAGTATCTATATGAGAATTATACACTATAGTTGATAATTTCTTATATTTGATATGGACAAGATTAACTATGGTAAGATTTTAATATTAAAAACCATCTGTTTAATGCTACAAGATATGTGATGGGAGTTTAAAGTGGCTCTACTTTTTACAAAAGAATTTTTTTTTGATGGGGATTTGTATGGCATTGATACATTACAGTTTTATTTGCAGTGTGATATTTCACTAGAAACATTTTTTCAGAGAGAGAGAGAGGTGATATGAAGATGCTTTACATTTCAAACAAAAATCTCAAGTAATATGCCACAAAGCTTTCATCTCATAGAAAAAAACAACATGAAAGTACGAGAGAGACTCATGTTATAAAAGTGTGACAATGGTGATTTGAGGAAAAACATTTTTTTTGGCCATTTGAGATGCAACAATAGTCTCCCTCATTTTATATGTCAAAGAAATGAGAGTCAACACACAAAAATGTATACAGATACAGATGCGTAATCGTCTGAAAATTTTTTTCAGCGTCTCCCAAACACTCCTGACATTATCATTAATTTTATTATAGAGAGTGAGATACGTTTTATATACAACACAGAAAAAAATGGAATAAAAGGCAGAGTCATATTTACAAGATTAAAGTTGAAAGCTGCTTCAATCATCTTTTTTTTACAAAATGAAGACAAATTCTAAATACTAATCATATACTTACATGTTGTACAGGTAAATGCACAAATAAAAGAATATGACACAAGTCCTTATGATTTAATAACTCAACGAGTATTTTCGCTTTTACACATTTTTCTTCTATGTGATAAACTAATTTGCCCCTCTCTCTCTATTGGACACACACATGGACCAAAAAATTGAGTCTAATTTGTTTATCATATATATTTTTTTTTCCGTGTGTGTTGTTTTTAAAGACTGAAAAAATGGGGGCTGTAGAACTATGTAATCTAATTGGCCCAGTTTTGCAATCACATTTAAGTCTTTCTATATATATACCTGTGTACTGTGTATATGTAGTTTAAACCGCGTAAGGCGTAGTAATTGATGGTTATTTTTTTTTTCATTTTCTTCTCTCTTCATTTGAGTATAATTAGACCAGAAGGTGGTAAGAATTTTTTTTCAGGAAAAAAGTAGAGACGTCAATTGACTGACGTCTTTCTCTCTCTTGAGATTGTTAGAGATGAAGATTCAACAGAATTATATAAATGACTAAGAAATTTATCATTTCTATTTAAAAAAACAAGAAAAGTAAAACTAAAAAGGAACAAGACAGAAATTAAAATTATGTTTAAAATCTCAAATTGGAAATTATAATTAATTACATATAATTAGGTACTAAGCTTGTACAAACTATTAAATAAAATTATTATTGGTTCAATTTTTCAACCATTTTTCTGACACAAAAATAATTTTCAATGAGATTACGAGGATGAGGATGAAAAAAAAATTAAAACTTTTAAAAGTCACAAAAAATGAAGGGAAGTGAAGAAATAGATGTGCGTGTGTCTTACTATTTTTATGATGGTGGGTAAAAAGGGAACAAGTTGCATCGTTAGCTTCATTATATTGTTGTCATAAAAAAAGAAGAAGACCAAGAAGAAGAAGAGGCACAAGAAAATTGAAATCAGGATAAATTCTCATGTCTAAAAGTAAAACGTAAGTGTACACTTTTCGTTTTTTTTACTGTAAATTTTCTAGAGAGAAATTAAATGACAAAAAAAATCATTTCATTTTTTTGGATAATTTAAAAAGATTCATTTAATAAAGTCAAAGCCATGTGGATCTTTTGTGGGTTATGTGCATCCGTACTTAAAATATAAGAGACCCAGATTAACTAATGTAGTGCTTGGGCACATTATTTAATCCGTATTTTTTAAAAATTTATATCTTCATCAAAAATTTTTTCGTAAAATTCTTCAATATCATAAATACTTTGTCTCATCTGTTGATTCACATCTGTTGATTTTTTGACTGTGAATATTTTATTGTTAAAGATGTGTAGTAGAAAATGTTTCCGTTATTTAATTATAAAAATAATTTCTTTTCCTCTCCTTCACATGCACACCTGTCGACAGAAATGAATTTATACAATAAACAAGAGGCTAGACAAAGATGGATACTCCAATTTGAAGTCAAAGAAGGGGGAGATATTAGAAATTGTGAGTATTTAGTGGTTCATCTGAATACAAAGTAAATTAAACGGTTTAACTAAAGTTCAGTCACCCAAAGGCCTCAACCAAAAAAACAACATTATGATAATACACAATAGGATTAAAATTATATAGAGAGAAATATACTTATATGTAAGATACATGAAATAATTTTATATAGTCAAGACAATTAAATTCACCTGTACAATATTTTCTCAACGCTGTCACAAAAAAGGTGGCAAAGTCTAGACCTACAAGACAAGACACAAAACAGGAACAAAGGAAGTGGAGACTTTTTAGCCAAAAACAGAAAATAACAATTTTTTTTGTGACTCTCTTCTCTTCCTTGCGGTTTTTTACATTAACCCTTCAACCATCACACAAATTGGGAGAGATAACAAGAAAACAAAGTTTGAAACGTCAAAAAAAACGTGCTAGCAATTATTTTCACGCCACTTGTCCTTCTTCTGTCATACAATTCACACTTAAAACTTAACAGTATAGACTTTGTAAGATTTACATCATTATAGAAATCTTTCCTTGATACAATTTTTGAATTGTTCCATTGGGACGTGTGTGTGTGTTAGTTAGTCTTAAAAATGTCAAGTGTCTCAACAAAGTCTTTAATGACTTTTTACGCTTTACAATGACCAACATAACTAAACTACAGACTACAGATGCTAAATGGTTTCCAGTCAAAAACTACAAAAGATTTTTTTTGTACAGTATCCGTAAACCACCGGAGGAGAAGAGAGAGAGAGAGACAAAGAGATTTTGTAATGATGCAACATAAATCTCTCTGTTTTTCTAAATATCATCTCTCAAACATTTGAGGATTGTAATACAGGAAGACTCGAATCCAAGTTAAAAAAAATATTTTTGCTTAAAGAGGATCAAGACAAAACGAATTGGAAAAGAAACTGAAGGCTAGAAAAAGGATTTGGAAACAGAGAGAGAGAGATGCTTTTCACTTTGATGACTATTTAAATCGTTTTATTACTGAAACACAAGAAGAACTCAAATACAATACACAAGTTGTACAGAAACATTAGCATTATAACATACCATATTTGTGTATGTACATACATACAGACCATCTTCTTGTCTAGTTAAAAGTACGAAAAAATGAAAGAATTCGTTTTGGTTTTCAGCTTTGACTTTGTATAGATTCTACATAGAAGAAGAAGAAGCAAAAAAGATTTTTTTTGTAATATTACCGAAAGCATCTTTTTCCACCGCGTCCTTCCTTGATAAATAATGTTATGCACAAAATAAATACAAAGAGAGAATTGACTTGAGTTTATTCACAATGTGTAATTTACAATTTTCTTGTGTTACAAGTCAAAACTTAAATAATAAAATATTCCAAAAATCCTAATTCTTAAATTCCAAATCCCCAATCCCGGTACTTGTTGCTCTAGCCAAAATAAAAAAAAGAGAAGATAAAATGGAGAGGATTATTTAGAGGATTGACTGATATATCTGTATGGAAGTAGGCTCTTTCGGTAGGTACTCATATAAGTTAGCTAAACACATGTATGGAAGGAGGTAGGTAAATGTAAATATCTTAGTGTCTTTTGCCACTATTACCCACATGTTCAATTTCAAAGTTTCAATGAGCCCATTAATATATAATATTGTATAGGAAAAGAAGAAAGGAACTGCAGGACTTGGAGGAGAGAGAGAGAGAGAGAGAGAGAGGGAGAGATAGGTAAGGTAAGGTAGCAAATTGCATTGAGATTGTAACACGAGTCACAAAAGTACCGTTCGACTTTCCCACAAGTCTCAACAATGCTTAGTCTCCATTCAGATCTTGGTCTGAGCACACAGTCAAAACCATTTGATTTGTGTTTCTTCTTTTTATACACATACACACTGTACACCACATTGAGTCCTGTGAGGGGTATTCTCAGACTCATAAAAACAGTTTTTTTCTTCCTTCCATGTAAAACTCAAGTCAACTCATATTCTCATTTCCTTCCCTTTTTTCTACCCATCACAACATTAACATCCTAACTGACTAATCCACTTTACAAGTTTTTCATTTTCTATCCAAATAAACATTTCCATTTTTCTTCTCCACGTTGGAAAAAGTTTGTCTATCACAAAAATATATTTTTTTAATGTAAAAAATGTCGGTTCAAACCAGCTTATTTTTGATAAACTTCTGACTGTGATATTAGTGCCTATTTTGTGAAACAAGTGTAAAATTTAACAAAAGTAAATGAGCAAAAGGGGGTATACTTGAGTGATTAATTGAGGAGTAAAAAAATAAAAAAGTTTTTTTTTAAATTGTCTGATTTGATTTAAAATCAGGAGTGTATCCATGTATATATAAAACTTTAGGAGTACTTTGTTCAAATTAAAAACAATTAACTAAAATGGACGGTGCACGGCATCATCATCATTCCCTTCACAGTTGTCATTTGAAAGGTCATCATAATAATGTCCACGGAGGATTTGAGCGGGTAAGAGCCATTGTACCTTTAAACCTACCATGAAATTTAATTAAGACAACATTTAATTAACTTGCCTATATATTTTACAACATCAAAAAGATTTAAAATTGAGTGCAGTGAAATAGCCTTTAAATTCTCATTCGATTCACAATTCACTTTAAATTATACAAAGAAGGGAGACCCTCATTCTGTCATCTAAAAGTTGATCTGCGTATTTGTGACTTTGCAATTGTGACGAATTCAAAGGACAAAATCCATTTTTGGGAGTGTTTGTTTTGTTTGACTTACTAAACTTTTTTTGTGGATTTCATAATCATATTTTGATATTATTTGTTCACATACTAATAACCTGCTTCCTTTTTCTCTTAAATTTGACTGTAGTTACATCAGAGATGATACATCATTTTAAAATTGTAGCGTCACCATTTTTAGTATGAAGAGTCAAAATAGCCCCATGAATTGTCAACTGAGAGTGGTTTGACGAGATGAAAAAGAAATTTTTGTTATTTGGTAATATAATAATAGGCTAGGGTTGGCAAAAAAAAATATCATGTCATCGTTTATGGCTTTTTGTCGTCAATTTAGTGGACTTTATGTTTTTTTCTTTGGGTTGAGATGGTCCCTTGTCTTTTTCGAGACTAATTGAGCGATGAAGATTGATTAAGCATGTAAAGAAAGCTGTAATCCAGTTTTATGCTGACACACCCGTAGTCATCGTGAGGGTACCTGTACATACAGAAGAGATATGGGGAGAGATGTAATTTTATGAACTTTAACTTTGGGTAATTCTTCATAAATTTTTGAATCTCATCTACCATAGGATAAAACGCATTATTTTTTAAAAGGGAGCGACCCAACTTAATTTTTTTACATGTGTACAAATTGATCTGATTCCAATGCCTGGTTGAGTCCGCTGTGAGATAGAGAAAATTGTAATTTATTTATGATTCTTTTTTTATGTGTAACGCTTGTCAAAAAATTTTAACTTGCGTTTTCACTCCATTTAAAATTTAAACTATTACATTTTAAAGTTTAAATAATTGAACCAAAATATTATTTTTGTGGATCATAATTGACAAGGAAGTGAAAAGCACGTGGGGGTCTAAACTGAAATTAATTTGTATATTTTACTCATCAACATGGAAGCACAGTTGAAAGATCAAAATAATTAAATAATACTTAATCTTTATTAAATATCTAAGTAACCAAACTTGGGACTAGACAAAGCGTACAAAATTAAATTAAATTAATTATCATATATAGGTAGTGTTAAAGTACACAAACATTTTTGATCTCTTTTAACTAATCATATAACTTATTAAAAACTATTCAGAATTCTACAGGTACATCTAGACTAACTATGATTCACGCTTTATGAACAAGACAAAAAAAACAAACATGAAAAATGAATTAAATGTTAATTGTGTTTTCTTCCTCATCATTAATTGTAATTTGTCTATATAATATTTTGAAGAAAACTTTAGTATAGAGAGAGAGAAACATGAGCATGTTAAAAAAATAATAAAAAGTTGTAAATTGAAAGGCAATTGATGAACAACTTTGAGAGTTAACCCACTTTTGAATACAAATAAATTTAATACAAGAAAAAAAAAGTCTTCCTGAGACATTGTCAAGTGACTTGCACTTGTGGAAAAAAATATATGACGACGATTCAAGTCATCAGACTGACCACAACAATTTCCGACTGCGTATCTCTGTACAGTGTACAGTGTATGAGTAGAGAAAAAAACAGAAGCCAATATGAACACAATGTTTACATTTTCTTAATGTCCTATACAAAGACATAGGAAGGAATCCATACATATAATAAAAATCATTCATGTGAACCATAAAATGTTTTAGATTTTCACATTAAAGTCGTGCCAAGGATGAGTATCCGCTGAATCATATATTAATTTACATATAGAGACAATTTATTTCCTTATTCCTCCCCCACCTTTTTTTCAGTCTTATCTTTTGTCTTTTCTTCCCATTTATTTATCGTTCAGCAACAGTCTCGATGTAAAGACTTGATAGGGGACATTATTCTTTTCTTTAGTCTCAATTTTTCCCAAATTCATTTAACTCCTGTCTGTACTCCTGTCCGGACAGGAAAATGGTTAAATTAAATACAGATAATTTTAACCAACACGAGACAAATAAAAAAATTTCCACATGATTTAATTTTAAATAGGACTACGTTGCAAATTGGAATCAATGTACATATATATCTGTAATAATGATGGACCTTAAATAGAAACTTGTGTGTGGCAACGTTTAATGAGACATACTGTTTTTATTTGTGACAATTATGGTTAATTAATTGGATTAAAAGAAGCTAGCCATGAATCATGCTAGTCACTCCTGCGTGTTCTATTAATGTGGAGTTTGTACATGAGATCAAGATTTAGATTGAGAGCAGTAAAGAAAATGATTAATAATTATATTTTTGTCTCATTCTTAGTTCATTGAGTCTCTTTTCACATGTGATATGAGTACAGTAGCACCTCCATTTTTTACGTCACCCCTTTTGTCTCACTTCTCTACAAAAAAAAGTTTTTGTACTTGTCATGCTAATCTATGAAAATAAATTATCTGTAAATAGCAAAACTCTTTTTTCCTGTACATGATGTTGAATGTGCCATTGATACAATCTGAGGGAGGAGGAAGTCTAGAGATAATAAAAGAAGCTGAAGCTAAATCTAACTAAATTTACCGAATAGTAAAAGGAGGAACAATAATTTTTATTACTTTACAGATAATCCTTCATATTACATAAAAAGTTTCTGTATAAAAATGAAACAAAGATTGTCTACACATGTACATTGTACAGACAGAGAGAGAGAGGGGGGAAGGTAGTTCATAAATTTGAATACAAGTAGAAAATAGTCAATAAGAATTTTGATGTTTTTTTTTCTTGTAATGAAACCATTGATGGTTGAAATCATATTGTAATTTACAAACTGAATTGACTTTCTCTTCTATTTCATCTTCTATTTGTGTATATTATTATACAAAGATGTAATAGCTAGAGACAAAAATAGATTCTGTTTTTGTATTTCTGTCTATAGATCTCTAATGGGTGAATCAATAAATGGTTAATGGCAATTGGCATGTCATACCCATTTTCTCTATTGTCGATACGGATTTCTTTTATTTGAATACTCTTTTAAATATACTTTTCATTTTTTCTTCTCCAATTCTATTTAATTCATATTTCATGTCAAACTCTTTGAAATGATACAAGTAGAAATGACAGAAAAATATTTTCTCTTGAATTATAATCAAATTTTTTGGGATATGGACCGAAATATTTTATTGTACAAAATTTAAATGTCTGGTTTGTCATGAATCATGTACCTCTACCTAAATAACAAGTCAAAGTGTCATACTAAATTGATTCTTTTAAGTTTTTCCATTTTAGATTTGAACATGTATAAAATTTCTTTGACCAATTTTAAGTTTGCTGTGAGCAAGTTGAACTCTATTTGAAAATTATATGACAAAATGGGGGACTCCTCTTTGATCAAATGTGCCGACTCTTGGAGCACAAAATATAGAGAGACAGGCAAATCATCAAAGTGAGGGGAGGATTTGACAAAGAAATTAAGAATCTTGTCATTTTAAAAATTAAATATCCAAAGGGTTTAATTTAATCATTTGAGAGTGGACTTGGTCATGATGTACATAATAATCAAGGGGGGGGGGGGGTTTGGTACGGTCTACTGGAAATGTGAGACTAATACTCATCATTTGATTTCTTGTTGACTGACCATGGCTTGAAAGGTAGTTGATTAGTTCACCTAATCATTACAAATTTATCAAGTCAACAAACTTGAGAAAGTGCCAAACAAATTTTGTGTTATTGAATGCAGATGCTATAAATCTTTAATTTGGTTCTTGTACAAAATCAATACAATTAAGCTTGATTACTCAATTATTAGCTACAATGTCGCTCTAGTTCCTTTTATACATTTCAAACTTCCAACGTAGTTTTCTATCTAATTAATCTTCGTTTTGATTTTAGTAACCATGCATCTGTACAGCACTCAAATCCTGGTTTCATTTTTGCTTCTTTAAAGTGGTTTCCAAATCTTTTTCTAAAAAGTTTATTAATTTTTTTCCTTTTTGCTGCAGTGAAACAGATCCAAGATTTAATCTTATTTGCTAGAGAATGAATTTTAGGCTAAAGAAATTAACTCTGGTCAATTTAATTGTGGTTAAAAATAATTATTGGAAAGGAGGCAACAACAAAGCTTTTTAAAAGAATTGATATAATTTAAAAACATAATTCTTTTGATTTAACTCCCCTTTGTATTTGTAGACTAAATACAAAAAGAAACGAAAGGAAGCTTTCGCATTTTTTGTCAGACCGCATTTTGTTTTTATTGTAGAAAAACTACAAGAATGATACCATCTTTTTTGAAGACAAAAAAACTATGCACAAAAAATAATAATAATTTTTACTCACAGTCACAATCCCAAACTTTTTCAAACACGGTCATCATTTTTTTTCTTCTCTTATTTTACCCATCAAACTAACCATGAACTAGATTAAAGACTAAAGTGGATAATATTAAGTTAAGTTACATGAAAAAAAATATTTGATTTAATACCATAAATAAACCAATTTTGGGGACATTCTTTTTTTTATCTCTCGTCAATTTGTACCACTTTCATTCCCCTTGTCACATTGCAATTCGCATTTTGCATTGAACTTGACAAAAATAACTTTATTTTACATGGTCTATATTTTTTTACAAAAAAAGATTCTACAATTTAAGAAACGAATCTCGTCTTATGCAACTCAATGTTTACACTTTGACCATTGTCAGTGAAATTTATTGCCAAATTAATATTTCGCTCCGCTTCCTCTTTATTTGTAGGCGACAGACTCGTTAGCTCCATTTTTGACAATATTTCAACTCACAAGCCAAATATTTTGACAGTTTTCATATTTACAGAAATGCGAGACTGAAATTAATAAGTTGAATATTACTAAACGTAAATATTATTTACCAGGTAAACTACTCAAATTACATTTTGACTAAATTTTTTAAAAAGTATTTCTCATTATTTTGAAATGATTTAATCTTCATGCATAATCTATACAAAATTATAATTCCAAATTCAGTACAAAAAATTTAAACGGAAGTGAGCCTATCAGTTTAAAGCATTCTTCCAATGCATTCTTATGAATTGCATTATCTTACAATTCAATCAAATTCATAATTTGCATGCATAGAAAACTTGTAAAGTAGCCATGCATTAAATTTATAATTTACCATTTTGTCTACTGTACATAATATACAGACAATGCATAACGAGATATTACAAACTTGCACACACAAAAAAAATAATTCGTGGTTTTTATTCACGTTCAAATCTATCAATCTCTATTTTATTTGATCCATTTAACATATTATAGTAGCTTATGTAATGTTATATTTAAGGAGGAAAAAATTGACTTATTTAGTAATTGATACACATTATTGTTCATTGTGGACACAATGTGTCCCTACAAAAAAATCTATAGTCATCCTCCGTTACTGCATTGATAGGCATTGAACAAAAAAGTGAATGGTCGAAATCTCTCTGTGGATTATATTATTATTTTTGAACCGTTTACTTTGACCAAGATGACAGATCCTTTGAAGCCAAAAAAAGGAACGATGAATCGGAATTTATGTCATTTCAAAATTGAATTGAAATGGTCATACAAACCATTGACACAGGTGATTGATTTGATGTAAAAAAAATTAGTGAGACTCGTATCAAGATCATTCAGTGTGTAAAAAAGCAATGCTTCAACTAACTTGGAATTAAATGTGTCCCATTATTTTTCAAGCTAAAATTACAAATGTGAGAAAAAAATTGTGCTTTCATTTCAACTAATTCGTCAAACACCAAACTTTTTTTTCTCCTTTCCTTTGGGACGGCACAATTAAACTAGGACTGGGTGACAAAGAAAATTTACAAATAGTGCTGTACAGATTTAATTTCATTTGAAATATTTTAAATTTAATTTATAGTATTGATGTAGCCGCATGAAATTTACACGGAACATTTAATTTTAAATTGAGAGGAATTGATTTCACGAGAAGGAGGAGGTGAGAGTGGATTACACAGAACGTAAAAAAATAAACACAAAAAAGTTAAGAATTTACTAAGAAGTACATTAAATGAAGATTCGAGTGGAGCTTTCATGTCTAAAAAAATAGGAAAAAAATAACATTCATTTTACGATTGGATTTTCATAATTTCTTCTATTTGTATTCTTCCACTTGTACTACTCAGTAAGCCATATGTCATTTTACTCGCCTTGTAGGGATAATAGGGAGAAATAAGAATTGTTAAATTTTTTGTCTCTCTAAAAAGAATAAGAGTACACCTTGTTTATTCATGAATAGGGGGGACTGCTTCTGTCAATCAAAAAATGTGGAAGAATGCAAAATTCTTGTGAGGGAAATAATGAGTTCTTTTCGTGCGTGGATAGTTACCATGCTCATTACAGGTATAACAGAGAGACTTTCAATAATAAGACACAGACAGAGAGAGACAGAGAGAACAATGGCCAAAAGCCAGAGTCAGAAAATTTCTGTTCAACCTCCTCATTTCAAAATGTTATGATATCCATTTGCAGTGTATTTTGTATATTGCACCAATCACGCAATAAAAATTAGGAAATATTATCAGTACTGAGGATGTAAAAGTGGGGATACAACAATAATATTAAATTTACATGGCGATTTTACAAAACTTCTCTCTCTCTCTCTCTCTCTCTCTCTCTCTCTCTCTTGGGAATGGGAAGATACTTTTGACTTTCCTCAAGAAATTAAAGTCTGTCTCCGTGATATATTCCATGTAAAGGATATGGAAGTTGACATTAAATCCTCTTGCATCAATTGGATTTGTTATTCACGAGGTATAGGTACAAGATATTTGCAAAATTCAGTCAAATGGGCGGGGTGGAAGATTTAGTTTAGTTTCCGACTGACGTTATGTAAAAGAAAAACAATTATTGGTAGTAAAATATGTACCAAATTATAATGATAGCCCTGTCACGTTTTTTTATGTTAAACCTCTTCTTTATTTAGAAATCTCTTATCCCATGAAATAGGAGCCATAAAAAATTAAAAATATCTCACTATACTTGTATCTAGATCCCATTTAATGTGTTTTTCGTTTTTATTGAGAATATTTCTCAACCTTTTTCTTCACAAAATTGAACAAATTTTCAAATCTATTGACTTGTTTTTTTTCTAGATTATTGCCCTTTATTTAAAAAATTATTAAGTGTAAGCATTCTAATAATTTTCGACACTTGCATTCTCCATCTTAAAATTGTAAAATTTTAAGGACGTGGAGAGTAAGTCTAGGCTAGTAAGTAAGTTATTTTTATTTGGAGGAATTCGCAAAATTTTTATTAAAATATGTAGATCACACTTCAATGTACATTGTACAATGACAAGAAAAGTCATGGGAGGGCTGTAATAAATTAAATGGAAAAAACTAAATATTAATTTTTTTATAAATGAAAGTCCGCAGCAAAATGGACGTGTTGAAGTTGAAGGGAAATAATAATGATTTCGGATGTGCAAGGTAATGAGTATAGGGAAAAAAACTGTCAAGTTTGCATAAAAATCAACTCGACATTTCATTTATAAGTGGTCACGATGTACACCTGTCGTCTGTTAAAAAAAGTTTTCTCAAAAAACGGTTCACACACGAGAAACCATTTTGAGATTATAGATAGTGAGTGTGCTTAACTAGTCCTACTGATCTGTAGTTTGTACAGTGCAGTGTAAGTCATTCAACTAAACTAATTGAATGAAAGTCCAAGTCCAAAAAAAAGAGTTAAATCTAAAATAAATGGCAGGACATAATGCATGCCGTGTACAAAAGTTCTATTGTTTACCACAATCAAGCTTAGAAGAGAGAATCTCATATAGTTTTGCACGTTACAATTTAAAACGTGCAATGGCATTGTTCACTGTGCAAATTACTTATTGTGAGGGAATTTTTGGTTAGCAGTTTTTTGACACTTCGTGGTATCTCTCTCTCTCTCTCTTGTGCGTAACGTTACTTTATCCCTATTTTGTATTATTATTCCTTTGTTTAATAAGAGAGACAACGCTCTCCAGCTTTGACTTTTTTTAATGTTTGTAATATCCTTTAAGTTTGATCCTTTGATCTATAATAAATTTCAAATTCCAATGAGCCTCGCCTTTGGTTTTATTTTATACTGTAAATTACAGTTTTGCATTTTTTTAATGTACTATATCATTTGTATTGTTCAAGCAAAAGCTTTTTAAATATAATTATCATCCTATTATTACAAATATAATATATTTCTATGTATATCAAGTTGATATTTTGTAAATTCTGTATAGAATAATTAATGTTTTGCCCAAATTCTGTAAAAGGGAATTTTGCAATGACTTTATTATTGAGCTCCTTTTCTAATTGTCAATGGGTCGCATTTTCTTATTTTTTTTCTTATGGACTGGTCAATTAAATAGTAAATTGTTTGTTCTGCTTTAATACTCAATTCATGTAATAACTTAATCAAGTATAGTCCGTAAACAAAAATAAGGCTCTTTTTTTCAATAACAATAATAAGGTTATAAACTGTAACCTATTTTTCATTTATTTATTCAAGTTCAAGGAACTTTTCAACAACAATGTTTTTTTTACTTCTTTTCATATAAAAAAGAAAACTGCAACATTAGTAGGTACAAAGTGTAATCAGGGGGAGGATAATTTTCAGTTTTTTAAGTTTTGTTAATTTAATCCCTCTAGAAAAATCCTTGAATTTTTAATTAAGAATGTGGACATAATTTACCTGTACAAATAATTCTTAGTAAAAGTTTCTTGTCAAAAAATTGGGATAATTTTCATCTTGACATAATATTCTCAAGTTAATTCATCAGTGCATTTTTTTATATAAAAAAAATAAAAAAAGGAGCAAGATAAATATAATGTGTACAGATGCTGTCACGATGTTAATCTATCAATTGTGATGGCTGAGGCTGAGGCTTCAGTTTTGATGTTGTGGCATGATAGATATTTGTCGTAAATAGTTCAACAAGAGATATGTATTAGGAAGATTCCACGTACGTATGGTCGTAAGATAGAGACTAAAGTATTCTTTAAGAAAAAAAGTCACGGTTGATGAGAATGTGCTTGTTTGTTCATGAGAGCCTTGTGTGTGAATTGTGTGTGACCATTTTATTTTATTTCAATGTAGTACACATTCCTATCCCAGTTCCTCATGTTTTTTCCCTTCATCCACCTACAACTTACATATCCTCTCAGTGGGTTAAATACCATTCCACTATCATTACTACAACAAGATATTGATGAGACTTTTACTATAGTCAGACTAATTTTCATTTAATATCCCACCAAGGCATTTATAGTAAATCCTGGGGGTAGAATCACACACGCACAATAAACGGAAGTATTCTTGTATATTAAATATAAATGTTGGTTAAAAACCACTCTTTGGCAAACATGTTATTAGTTTACGTCAATATTAGTAGACTTTTAGAACAGAAAAAAATAAGTCTTGCATTCATCTTGCATATCCATCATAAGAAAATAAACACACATTTAATTGTACGCAGTTTAGTTTAGTATAGGACATGTGTACAAGCTATGGTTTGTCATTGTCCATTCGTCCGATAACATTCAGAATTTTACGCACTGCAGTCAAATGATAAAAAAAAGAAAAATGAGGAGCTGACAAATGTCTTGTGGTAAAATATATACTTAGGAGTTTAATATGCGTGCAAAAATTTATATATTTTATTTGCTGAAAACTTACCTGCTGTTCTCAACTCCTACCTATGATTATTTTCATCTGTCTGGCTCTCATCATTAACTTAAACTTATTTGAATTGATCTTACACACAATTGACAGGGGACACTATGAGAATTTTATTTTGAAGACAGTTTTTTTGAAATTAAAATTAAATACTATAATTTTGTTACATTTATAAATTTTTGTGTGTACAAAATAATAGAGCGCTAACAAATTAATTTATTTTATTCAAAGTCTAAAGAAAGGTCGCAAGATTCTTTTAGTACATGATCTAATGATGATATTTAAGTACTTAATAAAGTTTAATAAAAACATATTAAACATTGTGATGACATTTTAGGTAGAAATGTTTTTCTTTTTACTTAAAAAAAATGTTGAAAGTAAATTGGATAGGAGTAATTCATGAAAATTTAGATTTAAAATTAGGTCAAGTTTTTTCAAGGGTGACCCCATAATATGATTAATTGAACTCCCCCTTTTAAGGGATGTACATAGAACAGACGGAGAGAGAGAGAGAGAGAGAGAGAGATTGTCCTTTTCAATGGTAGACAATGCAGGGTATTATTTGTATAGAATTTAGTATTCAATTTTAAAAAAAGGATTTTTTTGTACAAGAGAACAGACTCTTCCAAGTGATTTGGGAGTGCACAAGTGGGTAATCGACATTTAGTCCTAATGCCAAGCTTTAAAGTTAAAGGGAAAAGATTGAGAGTAAAACATTTTACTGACAAAAAAATTCCTTGGCTTTAACTTGGAAATGAATGTAAAACTACACAAGAGAGAGAGAGAGGGAAGGAATGGTGTTGACAGATGTTGTAGAAAAAACACGATGGATTTTTATATGGGACTGCATATGGACTAGACATAGCCAGGAGAGGAGATTCGCCGTAAATGTGATGAGCTTTGTTGATTGCCCACATAGCCATGAATAATAGAAAAAGATAAATGGAAAGGTAAAGGTAAGAGCGGGGCGTTAAAAAAAAGGATGAGTCCATGTAAATTAGAGCTTGTGTTCATAGGCCATGGCTCAACTTGAACTCATTAGCTTTAGAACAATTACATTTAATTTAATCATCTTCATTTTGTATGAGTCTATGAGTACAAAATGTGTGTGTAATATGTAGAAAAAAAGAATTTTCTTTGTAGAAAAAACAAAGAGAAAGAAATATTCTACGAGTGTACCATTCTACTGTGTAATTTCTACTCATCTCTCTAATTAATTTGATACTTTTTTTTCCATGTTTAATTTTTGACTTACATATTTAAATACCTTTATAAAAAAGGACAGTGTGCTCTCACTGCTCTCAGAGTCACTTGCATTTTGTTCTTTGTGATGAAATGTGAAACTAGAGAGATATATATATTAGAATATAAAAACTTATACTTTTGAAATTGTTACGTTCGTGTGGGCGACTAGTTTTCTGGTCTTGTTGAATTCGTCATGATGGATACATATTTATTATTTTTTTATAGTCTAAAACGGTAGTCTTGAGAATCTTGAAGAGTGCGTACAGGGGAATCGGTACACGGCAGCACGACCTTGATGATGAATTAGTGAAATGAGGATGAGCTGAATTCTGAATTGTTAATGGAACATTATACGAGTCCTTATCTTTACATCTTGTGCATACATAATATGTATATCAGTCTCATAGACAGGGGACCTCCCTCTAATTACTTTGACTTTAGTTTTTTATTTCTTTCAACTATTTTGATACTACTTCACAAATCTTTATAAATTGAGGCAGTCTTATTTAAAAAGTCTGTACAGCATAACATTTTACACACATGTTGTTACAGTGGTTTGGCAAGCATTGCAAATTTTAATTGGAGGAGGCTTCCTTGTAATGATTTTGATGAGTTAATCAAAATTAATTTTTTATCATGATTACAGATACACTAATTTAAATTTACTCTGTAGTTTATTAGTTTACAAATGTTGCATAAAAAAATTATTATTTTTTTTGTTTCTTTTCAGTATGGGGGTTTTCCACAGGTAAGAAATTGATTGACTTGTTAAAATCAGAAAATAAAATTAGTGGAATAATATTCTGATTGTAGATTAATTAATTTAATTATTTAAATTTGATTTCAGTTGTCCAGAATATTCCCGCCAGCGTCTTCATCAAGTTCCAGTTCATCAACAGACTCAGATATTCACGTCTCGAGAAGATTTCGTATTCACAGAATATGGCTAGCTTGTGTTCTTATAGCCATCCTTTTTGTTAGTATTGGAGCCGCTGTTGGGATTTACTTTGGATGTAATGAAATTATTTTATTTTATTTGATCAATCAAATTAAATACTTTTTATTATATTATTGTGTTTGTCGAAATTTGTAGAATATCTGTCTCATATTTTTATTATCAAATTAACTTTCATGAAGAGACGCATCCATCCATTTGTTTCCTTCTGTGGAAAAAGTTTATTATTAAGGAAGTGTCTTTATTATATTTCCTATATAGGCAAATGTAACACTGATAGAGTAAAGTCGCTTATTAGAATTTTTGCCCCCGTTTGAAAATTATACGATCGTAGTTAAAAAAGAATTAAGTGACTTCCTATACATTTTCTGTTAAGTCGGAACAATACCTATATAGAATGTATGGCCATTATGTAAATGACAAAAAAAATATTTTTTTTATCTAGGATTTAAACTGAAATTATATTCTGTACTTTGTATAATATTTTTAGCATTTTAAAACAGAACTTAGACAAAGAAACTTGTTGGCAACTTGACGATGTATACAATACAGTAGTAATGTGAAATCACATAAACATAAATTTAAGAAGAAGAAGAAGAATAATAAAAAAATTAGAGAAAAAGTAAAAGTCTTCTTCTCTGTTTTGGTGATAAGCTGATATAAGTAAAGATGAACATATTTCATGTCCGCATCTCTCTCTCTCTCTCTTGAGTCCAAGTTATTTGTCACACTAAAAAACAGAAAAAAGTTTTTTTTATACCCCACACGACTAAGAAAAATATTAAAATGCTAACGAGGAGTTAAACAAATTGCTGGTTAAACTCAATAATTTTTATTCTTCTTCCCACTGAGAACTTATTTAGTTAAAAGTCTCTTTTCACTGCTTTCTATCTCTTGTAAGTTGTAGTGTACCCATTTAGGTAGTTTTTTTTGAGAAAAATAAACAACATGGAAAGTTGTGTATTACACACACGCAAAGTATTATTATATTTTTATGTTGTACATGATTAAACTCATTTCTCAAGATTGTAAAATGAAATAATTCCCCCTACTCTTCCTTTTTTTAAGTAGTGATGCATGTAAAGAATATTTAAAAAAAGGAATTTGTAAAATTAAGATGTTTCCTTTAAACTTGTAATAATTAAAAATGTCTCTCTCTCTCTCTCTCTTTGTTTTTCATGTATGTTAATTTTTTAAATGATATTGAGAAAGGTGTACTGTACTGAAATTATGATTATTAAATGAAAAAATTATTGTTTTGAATTTTAGATCAAATCCTAAGTCTGACGCCAGCAATGGAGCAAGTATTTCGTGAGTGTTATAAATTAGACAGATGTTATAAAATAATATTTATTTAGTAAAGATGAATTGAAATTTGTCATCTTCTTTATCCCTTGTCTGTTGCAGGTGGCTCTTTCTTAGTCGTCAAAGGAGACACGTTCGAGCACAATTTAACAGACACAACAAGCCCTATATTTCAAGATAGAGCCTTAATGTACAAAGATATTATCGACACCCTCTACTCAAAATCCCTCGTTAAAAATGCATTCCTTGGTTAGTCTCTCTTTTTTTCATATAAAAAATTATTTCTTTTTATTATTAACCAAGTTCAAAAAGATAACACACAAACTAACATTCAAATAACTTTTTATGCTTCATTTATACAATTACAGGTACAGAAATTTTAGCTTTTGAAGGGTAAGCTACTTTCACATTTGAATATAAAAAAACAAGAGAAAATAATAATTTGTGAAAATTAATTACTCTTAAAATTTCTTTTGTTAATTTTAATTTTTGTAGAGTCGTTGATGGCCCACTTACAGTATTTTTTAATGTTCATGTCGACACTCATCGGATTCGTGTGGATGCTGGAGATTTATTCATAATTTTTGCTGATGCTGTTCGAAATTCTGGAGGGTAATTAAATAAATTTTTTTATAATTTAATTGAGTGAAAGTATCATTTTGTATAAAAGACAAAAATTATTATTTTAAAATTAAACTATGATTTAATAGAACCATCTCGGGAGCCAAGAAAACTATCACAATTGACCAAAATACTCTTGAAGTTCAAGGTACTAATAAATAATGAAAAATTAAAAAAAAAGATTATGAAAGTTTTATAATAAACTTAATTTAATTTTGTTTCTATTCCAAACAGAAAGAAGCATGGCCTTCCTGTACTTGCCAACAACAGAGAGAACGTACATAGTAGTTGGGGGTGGGAGTAAAAAAGATGGTGGAAAAACAATAAAAGCCTTTAGAGACAATGAAGAAATGTTTGACTCCGCTCAAGAAGATTCAACAACAACTCAAATGACAACTCAAACGACCGGGTCCATTTCGACGGTCATTCCAAATCATACAATTTGTGTTCCCATGAATGTCGATTTTTGTACAAATGTGACAGCAGCCTCCATGCAAAATATAATTGATATGAAAACTTTGGACACTCTTCGATCCGTCGTCCAGTCTCAATGTTATCCATTTGCTGCTCATTTTCTTTGTTCTTGGGGAATTGCATGTAAACAAGACGCTCTCGGTGATAACCTAAAGGAGATTATGCCTTGTCGGGACTATTGTAATGAATTTATGGCAAATTGTGGACATCGTTTACCGCATAGCATTAAAGATAAAATTAAATGTGGTGGGGATTGGTCTGGTTTGGGTTCTTGTGTCACTAAGCCGGGATGTGTGACTAATTTGTACACTAAGGGTCATGCACAAAGAATTTGTGATGGGGTTAGTCTAAATTTCTGCAATTTTATTTGTCAAATATTTATTTTATTTAATTAACTAATTAATATTTTATTTTAATTTAATTTTTCAGGTGATGGACTGCAATGATTTCAGGTTGCTTTATTACCAATGTTTTATATGAGACAAACTCATTTTTTTTCAAAATTATTAAACTAATTTTAAATCACCAAATTTATTTTTGAAAATCAGTAATTAAATACTGAAAAAATTGTAATTTTATTGTTGATTAAAATTAGTCTGTCAGTATAGAACATTAGTAATAATGCAACTTTTGGTTTTAGTGATGAACGTAAGTGTTTGAACAAGTTTTGTAAATTAAATTCACGTGGAATGTTTGAACTTTGACTTTTAATTAAATTTAATTATTAATTTTACAATTTACAGTGCACTGCCCCTACTGCCCATCTGGAAACTTTCACTGTGGAGCTGGAAAGGAATGCATTTCTCCAGAGAAAAAATGTGATGGAATTCAGGACTGTCCCAATGTAATTGTTTATGAATTTATTATGAAGCGTTGCCAATTTTGTAAAGATTATTTGGAAAATTTGATTAAATTTTGGCATTTTCTACATTTTCAGGGAAGTGACGAGAAAGCTTGTCGTAAGAAATAAAAATTAATTTTTACTCATTATTCTTCCACCTTAAAGTCTATTTTAGATAATTCAAATGTGAACGAACTTTTATTTTTTTAATTTCTAAAGTTACTCTAGCCCCATCATCTGAAGCTGCTGGCTACGTTCATCAATACTTTAATGAGGGATACTTGTTTGTTCACGATCAGGTAAAATAATTTGATTGATGATGATTTATTGAATTTTGAAACAAATTATGTCAAAAAGATTTTGATTTATTTTTTGGAAACAGGGGAAATTGGGAAAACTTTGTGTGGAGAGGAATGACAGTAAAAAAGATTCATTTTGGGAGCCCGAGTCTCAACTACTTTTGGATAATATTGGATCCTCTGCCTGTGAACTTTTGGGATTCCGTAAAGTAGCATTTGTTCGAGTTCAACCAGACACAGAAATTGCGAGTGATTTCAATGAGTCTAGTAATTTGGAAAATTATGTCCGAATTCAAGAGCCTGGCTCATCCTCAGAAGTTACTTTCACTGCTGGACCCTGTCCCTCAAAGAAAGTTCTCTACGTCGGCTGCAATCATTTGGGTAATTGTCAAATTTTTTTGTTGAAATTTCTATATAAGAATTTCTAAAATTTTGAATATTTTCAGAATGTGGACAACGACCTTCACACGTACGAAACACAAAAGGACATGTCGGACACGGGGACTGGCCATGGCATGCAGCTCTTTTGAAGGATGGAAGTCATGTCTGTGATGCCACTTTAGTAACATCACAATGGCTTTTGACCTCTGATCAATGTTTTGTCGGCAAATCTAAAGCTCGGTGGACTGTCCACTTTGGCAGAGTGAGTATTGATAAAAATAATAAATGGAAAATTAAGGATTTAATTACAATTAAAAATAATTTTAATTCACAAAAGGTACGAATGTCGACTACATCTCCTTGGCAGCAAGAGCGA
Source organism: Arrhopalites spinosus (assembly GCA_034700945.1). Taxonomy (NCBI): domain Eukaryota; kingdom Metazoa; phylum Arthropoda; class Collembola; order Symphypleona; family Arrhopalitidae; genus Arrhopalites; species Arrhopalites spinosus. Next base: position 12,017 of record JAQIVZ010001090.1, on the reverse strand, counting down.
CGTGTCATTGGGATGGTGAAGTCCCCATTGGGTGACAATTTGGTGCTAATAAAAATGGCGTCTCCAGTCATATTCTCAGATTTTGCTCGTCATGTTTGTCTCCCAGAAGATCCTTTAGTTCAAAAAGAACTTCGATTTTCTCCTTGGGAAAAAACATCCACAAATTGTGTTCGTCTAGGCTGGAGTAAAGAAGGTAAAAATAATAAATTAATTATGAGAAAATCCAATGGAATGGAGAATTTAATTGTAATATTTATTTTTTGTAGATGAACTAATAGAAACAGCAATGCATCAGCTTGGAACAGAGCTTTGTCCACCATTGGCATACATTCCAGCCGTAAATTCAACAAAGTCACCACTATGTTTTGAAAATGATAGTGGAAGAGATTGTTTAAAAGAATTAAAAGTTTATCCAGGGGGTCCTATTTTTTGTCAAAATTCAGAGAGTAAAGAATGGTCATTAGCTGGTGTGGCTCCCACGGACTCTCATCCAAAATGTGGAATTGAAAAATATCGAATCTCAGCCATTGCTGGAAGTACAGAATGGATATTAAAAACAATTGAAGCCCTCTCAAATGTTTCGTAATTTATTTTTTTAAACAATATGAATGCAAACTCTTTTTTACAAATAAAATAATATATACAAATAAAAAAAATCTACATACAGTATTACAGACACTACTTCCATGAGATATAAAAGAGACTTATTTTCATAATATTTTATTTATTTTATCTTCTGCAAATTTCATTAAAATGGAGACTATCAAAATTATTCTCCATTCCATAAAATAATGCAAATTTACAAAAATAAGAAAAAAATACTGCTCAAAAATAACTGATGTTACTATAATAATATGGGGTTATCATACTACAATTATTTTATTTAAAAAAAGTTGCAACAAAATTCAATGGCGTAAAAAAGAACCCAAAATGTTATAATCTATCTGCATTTTTAATTTGCATTTTTGACAACTTTGTATCATTTTCCTGTCCTTCTGAATTTTAAAAAAGGTTACGTAAATGACACAATGAGGGCACATTTTTAAAAAAAGACCATTAATTAATCCATTAATTTCATGTTTTATGACAGACACTTATTTTTAGGTCTGTAGAAAAGCTCCAAAATGATAGAGAGAGCATACATAATACATAATGATTGTGTGGAGACACAAATACTCTTTGAAAAAGTTACTCAAAAACTGTCTTGAACATGACATGAAATCGATTAAGAAAAACTCCCAAGTGAATTTAGTAAAGACTGAAAAATAATTTTGAGAAAATAACTCCTTCAAAGGCTTTGGAAAGTGGCATGCAATCTAAGCTTCGTTTCGCGAAACAAAGACTTTTCTACTGCTCCCCCCTCTTGCTGGGATGGCGCTGAGATCAACCATCAGTTAAACAAAATCAGTTAAACTTTTAATTTAAAATTTACCATTTCAGTTGTAAAAACCAAACTGAAAAAGGAGTTAGTTATGAATCTACACTTTTAATATTTTTAGAAATTGGTCCAGTCTAAACCAAGGCTCTCCAACACACTTTGGAGAGCCTTGGTCTAAACCACACATACATACACACTGGAAAATAAAATTCAAAGACTATTTATGTACAATTGTACATGATAATGATTCTAATTTTGTAGATATTTGAACATGAGTAATAATTTGTTTTTATTACAATTGTTTTGCAAGTATTGAACTCAATCATAAAAAAAAAATTCGCAACAGAAAACTACATTGAGTGTAATTTGAAGAGTTGAACTTGGAAAAACATGAAATGGCACTATGGTGAATATAATAAAATATTGCAAAAACTGATGAAGAGACATTTGAGAAAATGTCAACTTTTGTAATTTTGCTCAACATGGAGCAAAAGAGGAGGGGGAGGTTCATGAGAATGTAATTTACGACAGACGACAATGTACCAAAACACAAGACAAAGTTTACATGATTCTGTCAAAAACCAAGAAAAGAAAACTTGGGATTGGTTCATAGTTTGTAGTAGTCGTAGCGGAAATTAAATAAATATACGTATACATGTGTATATTATATATGTCTATATTATAATATAAAATTGAGAAATAAATCGAGAAAGTTGAGTTGAAAAACTTGATTTTGTTTTTACCCTGTTTTCCTTACCAGTTCCTGTTGGGAACTCTGTTTTTTTCTCTTTGTGTCACAGGACAGGCTTATTGTTAGAAAATCCCTCCTTATCCACATCCGTCTCAGACTATTTCCAGTTCCAAACATGCATCGAGTCCTCAACAAAAAAAATTATATTTTGACTCTTACCCTTAACAAAACCTAGTCAAAAATTATTTACATACAAAATAATATTTCAGTTTTACTAAAACAAAAAGGAAAGTGCTAACTTCATAAATATATTTACTTAGTAAATATTACTATGTAAAATGTAAATTAGTGTAAAAAAAATGTAAATAATCATGTAACTTGATCAATCAAAATAAAATAAAGAAAAGACTATGAGATTTAGCCTTGCTTTCTTCCCATCTACATGACATGACAGTACACAAAATAATACGTACATGGGTATTCCAATTACAAGCCAAATAAATACTGAACAAGTATACTACTTGTAGGAAATGCAATCCACCATTATTATTATTATCTTAATTCATATAAAATATTAAATACAAGACATTTCAATGCAAGGTTAATAAGATAAGAATAAAAATTAAAATTAAACTAACCATGTACAAAAATACATGGTATTAAATATTATATAAAATGAGAGGGGATTTTCTTTTGGAAGGAAACAGTACAGATTTTTATTACAAAATTACTGAGGTACATGATACACATGATAATACTGTAGTAGTCAAAAAACAATAATATTGTGACTCTGGCTATATAGCCCACAAAGGATATAACATGTATACACAGAGACAGAGAAGATCTCAAAGCACGTTGGGGTAGATCCAACCAGTCAGTCGGTTCCGTACAGCCGAAGAGAGAGGTACTCTGTTTTTGCGTCAGCTTCAAAAATCTTTTTGAAAACATTTTCCACAATATTTTTTGAACAATATTAATCAATTCAAGTACCATCTCTCTCTCTACACTCTCGTGTGTCAATTGAGTTTCTGTGCTAGTGTCAAAAAAAACCGGAAATCATAACAATTTTTTTTTGGTGAAAAAAAGTGATTAAATGTGTCATCTTTTTGTTTGTTGACGTAGTCTCTCTCCTTGTGTGTACGTAAAGGATGATCCAAAGTGTTTAATTATCTTGACTGTTTCTTTTGTATATTATACTTTGTTGAAATTTTCAACTTGAAAAAGAAAACAAAGCATTTTAATTATTATTGTTGTTGCAAAAAAATAATAATTAGAAAAGTGTCTGGCAAATTTTTTTTTTTTTAATCAAGAATTAAGGAGGACTCAGAGACAGGAAGACATCACAAAATTTTCTTGTTATTTTTCTTGAGATGACAACAAAAAAATTACATTAAATTACCATTCACAGTGATTATGGTTTTTGATGGCATGTACAGATCAGGATTTTAAGTCTGTTGCAAAATACTAAATAACAACAACAAGGAAAATAATATTGACTGATGACGTCGGCAGACTCAGCGTCTGGAAGAATTCTTCTTTTTCTGAATCTGACATCCGTTTCCTCTTTTTTATAAACACACACATATGAGGCCAGTCTCTTCTTTTTATGATCAAAGAATTGTCAAAAAATAGTTTATTATTGATGACAACCCAAACACAGGAAGATTATGAGTGAGTAAAATATAATGTTGTGTTGAAAATATATCACGACGAGAGAAAATCAAAAGTGTTGTGATTACTTAAAGAAGAGTTTATAATTAAACAAGAAATTTAAAGTTTCTTTTCTACAACAAGGTTAAAAGGATCGACAGGAAATAATCATTGTGAATGATAAAAAAAGAACCATTGTGCTTTAATTTTCTACAACTTTTTTTCAAAAAAAAGAGACATCATTTTACTCATCAAAGTTATTATTTTCATTATTTGTGTTTTTCTGCACAACAAGTGCAACCAGTGCACCTTTAGTCTCATGAGATACAAAATTTCATTTATTTTGATTCCAATCTGCAGTTGAAAGAAACACAAAAAAACGACGGTAAGTTTAATAAAAATATTCAATTTTTTTCAAATTAAAGGGACACTGACCTCTGGACTAATTGTTGTATTGTAAGATATGTAGTACCTAAATTAATATTTTATAACAGCAATATATTTTTAGAGCAATTCAAGTCATATTTAAAGCATTTTATTTTATACGTTCATCTTACCTTCAGTTTATAGGAAATGGTTAAATTTTGATCGTACAATATTAGATATCTTTGTTTTTCTTCAGTTACTTTTAGCTTATTTCAGTAAAGGTAAATCAAAATAAAACTTTTTTAGAGTGGTCGTTTGTCTAAAGTAACTAAAAAAGACTCTTAAAGTATAATACTCGGTTCAGTCATATGCCATTTAAGATTAATAACAATCAAAGTTATATAATATTTCATTTACTGTGGACATAGATATGATTCATTTGTATTTTCTGCCCGAGTAATTTTTGATCTTTTATTTATATTGTGTACAGAATCTGTACTACAGATATACCTATACACGACGAAATTACATTTTTTGCACTGTCTGTATAGATTTTCTCTTGACTTCGTGCAAGTCATTTTTTTATGACAACAATCACTTATAGAAAAAAAAGTATAAGTATAATTTTTTTTAAGTCTTTTGATTTATCTTTGTCGCCTACTCAAAATTTCATGGTTTCGTAGTTCACCTACTCTACATTGCCATATTGTAATCTTAATCTTCATCTCGAAATAGTAATCTCATGTCAACAAACTTTCGTTACCTATTCAAAGTTTGCAAAAAAAAGTATTAACAATTAATTATTATTGTGCACTCTCTGCCCTACTCCTTCCGTTGTACTTTTCCGTTGTATATTACAATACAGAAAGATATATACAGATATAATATAACACAATGTTTGATTCATGAACAAAAAAAATGGTTTACTTGTTCTTATTTAACTTTTGAGCTTAAGCTTGACTGCTTAAAATCAAAGACTTTGGGAGCAAAAAAAGGACCCCACACTTTTTCTGTCTGAATTGTCCAAAGTGAGTTATTTAGTCGTAAACAATACTAATAATTTTCATATCTACATTCTCAATCAAGTAATCATCGTAGCGTGTACAATTATTTTATTTTATTTTGTCCCTCCCTGACTCTTTCTCTACTAGTCGTAGTCTACTACTCGCTACTACAATACGGTACAGTATAGTTTTACAAAAGATTCTTCATATAAATACCTCGTTGAGTAAACTATTTTCTTTATTATCATTGTTAACAGTCTTTTCTTTAAAAAAAATTTAACTAGATTACTGTCTTATACATGCATAATAATACAACTGAAGACTACGTGTAGCAATGCAGGTAGAATGGTTTTTTTTACAAAGATTGAATCGTAATCACAGATAACTATATCGTTGGAATAATCTTAATATAAAAAAAGTATAAATAGGAATAGAGCACTATGATGTGACCTTGGTTTTTTTATTAGAAACAAATTCCAATTCAATTATCCCTTTGAGTAATAGAACTGAAATTCAATAAATGGAGAGTTGAGACTTTGACACTTGAGTAGTATCTGTACAAGTCTTAAGAAAACAAAACGGAAGGAAAAAGTCACAGTCTGTACTATATATGTGGTATATTTATGTATTAAGTATACACAGTAACAAGGTATAGATGTAACTGTTAAATTAGTCTTGGAAAAGAATTTTTAGTAGATTCTAAAGACACGTTTTACGTCACTGAGAGTCCTCCTCCTTTGAAAGATGAGAAAATGCAAGTCCTCTGATTACAATTAGGAAGAACAACGAGTCTTTAATTCACTCGTCAAGCATCCTATGTGTAGTTAATTAGTTTAAGTAAAACTAAAAGTAAAGCTTGGATTTTTAAAAGCCTACTTTCCACTACTGATACTGATGCTGATGTAGTTGACCATTAATCCTTTTTTTCATGTGAAGACACACAAAATGAATCAGATTCGCACAAGCATGAGAAATTGGCTCCTTTTTTTACATAATAATAATAACATACAATAGTTACATATATACACCCTTAAATATATACGCACAGATTAATTATTGCCAGAGTATGAGTTGGAAGTTTTTTTAAGCTTTGCTTCCGTACAATCGAGTCGTGAATTCATGTGAATCATGTGAGGAAGAGCAAATTATATAGAGGTACCCACTAACTATTTATACTTAAAATAAGAGAGAGAGAGAATGGGGGGTAGTAGTAGTTAAACTGTAGTTTATTATACATCTGTTATAAGGTCACTATTCTATTTGACTTGTTCTTTCCTCCTCTCATACTCATTACAATTTATTTTCAGACGGACTAGTAATTAAATATTTTAATCTGCTCAGTCTCATACCTCCTTCAAACTGTCTTGTTATTTTACTACCAACTGCCACACCATTTTTACCTACAGAGTGAAATTTCAACCAACTATGTCCAACTACGTGAGATTCCATTGAGATTCTTACCAATGTGTATAATATAATTATTTTATTACCACATAGTCAAATCTCATGTGATAGCTATGTGTGTGTGTGTGTGTGAGTGTACACAAGCAAAATAGATTTTTCGTCTGTGTGCCTTCACTGAGTAATCGGAGGGCTTAACTACACTCAGACTCATAGGACTAGCGTGACTTTCTATAATACTGACTGATACAAGGAGTAAAAAACTAGTAAAATTTACTTTGCCATTATACAATTTCAGCCTGCCGTCCATTCCTACTAGTAATATCATGTACAGATATATAGAAAAATAATTAAATGAAATAATTGTTACCGCTATATCCCCCACTACTGCATATACTACACTATGACTCCATTACGATTATATTATACAATTAATAATCTGCGGTTAGGTGATCAATAATTATTTTTTTTTTGTAAATGGTCCAACAATTTCCTTTCCTTGCTTCCTTTCTTGATAGTAAAAAAGAAATTAAGAGTTGAAATTAAAATGCGCCCATGGTATTTAATCATTTTATTTTTTTTAAAAAAAAATGCTGTCATTAGAATAGCTACCACATTTCACATTTAAACTCCTTTTTTTTAATTATATACATTCCTTCTTTAGTCCTTGCATGAGGAGTATAAACACGGCATAAGAGAGTCTTTTGCACTTCATAGAGCATGCCGCGTTTAATTACAACTTTAACTTGGTTTTTTTTCTCTTAAAATTTCTGTTGTATTAATTATTTTTTTGTTAAATGAAATGTTTTTGAAAAAAATTGTATCGTATATCTGTACTGTTATGACTATTATTATTATTTGAGGAAATACAATGGTATGGTAAAAAAGATTTGTGTGTGGTACTCATACGTGTATATTATTTGCATATTGTACAAAATGAAAATGCTCAAAATTTAATGACTCTGAATATAGAGAGTGAGACGGACTAAATTACATGTACTAATTGTACATACATGTGATTTTCACTTTCAAAATTATTTTTCTTTTCTAACCTTTACATTTGTTTGCCAGGAGGTAATTGAACGGTTATAAAAGTAGTAAATTAGATAAATATTTGATCATTCACAATTACATATCTTTTGTACCTTCACTAGAGTTCATAAAGAGAGAGAGAGAGAGAGAGAGAGACATATTAGTAAACATTGATATGGATATGAATATACATGGACCTATGGAGGTGGAGGTGGGGTTAGAATTTTCTTTTGGTAAGATGATATATATTTAAAGCACTCAATTTTATTACTTTTATTACGTAATTGGATAAAATGATAGATATACATAGAAGAGGAGAAGCGAAGAAGGGGGATAGGGAATATATATTAAATATTTGTATGGTAAAGTGGCGGATGTGAATGGTGAATTGGAAAAGATGGGCTAGGAGTATAAAGCAAAGTTGATCCTGTCCTAAAATATTGATCCAGCTCGGGTTCTCTGTTCTCTCTCTTCTGCTCCTTTCTTTTCTGTCTTTTCTCTCTGTACATCCAACCAGACCACACAACGCACGGAGACGCAATGAAAGTACCGACCCCATGAGCATTTTATTCGGCAAACAGAGAGTTGGAGCACCGAGTTGTATGCACTTTTAAGCATTGAACCCGTTTCCAGTTTTATATATTCCATGGAGACATGTCTTCCCTATTTTTCATGTACAGTATGACGTTCAGTTGTGGCTTACTTGAGACCCCGGACTTACTGACTTACTGGAACTACACATGCTGGTGTGTGTGTACTAGTATACCCTTATATACATAAAAAAGGGTTTAAATGGACTTTCTTTCCATGGACTTTCCTTCTCTTCTCTCTTTCCAATTGTACATTTTCCTCCTCCTCTATGAGTGTTATTGTACAGATATTTCTGTCTACAATTTTAATAGTCAAGCCCATGCGTAGTCTCCAAATATTATTGGTTTCTTAATATGAACAAAATTTTCAAAATGTGGTCTCATACTCGTAATAAATTTTAGGGAGATTATTTTTTCCCCTTTTTTGAATTAATCCTTGGTTACATGACATGACATTGATGTATGTTTGAAAAGTTTAATTTTAACTGGTAGTTGGGATGTAATATTAAAATTTATCTATTTTAATACATTTTTTTACTCGGATCATGAGTCAAGTTGATACATTTTTTATGTAAAAAAAATTGGTCTAGTCGACTCTACATATACACAAAGGCTTTTGAATTAATTAACTTTGGGACTTTGGTAGTTACAGATACGTTACTCCTGGTAGTGAATCTAAAGGAGAGTTATCTTATGTAAAATTTAATAGAGTTTATGGATGACGTATGGAGGTTAAGTAACCTGAATTTTAGTTTTTAAATTTCATCTTTCATCTTATCAATGTTCTCTCTCTCGAGTCTTTTAATAGAAGGGAATTGGTTCCTAGATCAAGAAAGATACATTACTTGATCAACGGTACGTTTTTAATGTACATTTAAAAAAAGTACAGAGAGAGAGAGAGAAGGTGTACATGTCTTTTGACTGAATGAAAGCTCTTTGGATCCAATTCGATTCTGTCTTTTCTTTGTTCATCTACTATGGTTCAATCTTCTCCTGAGGCCCTTTTTTTTGGTTGACGTATTATTCTGCACATACTTGCACACACATTGTATTTGTAATATCAAGATGGTATAATGTATAAAAATGTGTATTCAAATTGCTTCGATTTTGATCTCTACATCCATGAGAGCCTACCTCTTGTGTCCTCATCTTTTGTAATGTTATAAAGGGGAAAAAAGAGCTGTATCTGTATTTGGGAGTTACATTGAGTGATCGACGTTCCAAGACGGAAGAGTACAAACAGAGAGAGAGAGAGAGAGAGAGAGAGAGAGAGACTCACATGTTTCATATAGTCAAATAAAATGTGAATTTAAAAAAACAAGAGCGAAAGACAGCAGGACTCTTTTATTATCATAGGAGACGTTCAATCTCAGGACGGAATCTAGCCAACTAATAAGTTTCATGTTGTAATATGTCTACTCTTTTGCCTCAAGTCTATAAACTGTTATCACCGGCTGGTTATGCATCGTCGTTCGTACGTAACAAGTTAAAAATTTGCGTCCCCAACCATCTTCCACGTCTACACATGTACACATGTACATGTGTACACACCAATCCATCCTTAAGACTGACCTGCCTGATGTAGTCATCATGATGGACTGTAGAAAAAAAGATTGGGAATGAACCAAAGGAACAAAGAACCTGTTCCTTCTTCATCGTTTTGGATTCATCCGAGACAAATAGTACAAACTTGAACCAATTCTCAATAGTAGACATACATACGAGTACACTAAGGGCATTCAGATTGCATGTAAATATTTTTCTCACAATATGTACATCTTATAGGAAAAGTATAAGAGTCAACCACAACACAATCAAAATTACTTGAGAGTTGAAGTGAGATTTTATTTTTTTTTGTTAAAAAATATTTAGTCTATAACTACATACCTTGTCCCATTAGTTTTCGTGGTGTACAGGAAGAGAGAGAAAAAAAAATTCAAAGGGATGGAAAGTAAGTGAGGTTAGGTTGAGGTCGATCCAGTTTGAGTTAATCGTACATTTGGCTACTTCTTTTGTATAATTTTTTTTCCACTCTATTAGTATTACTCTATAGTTAAGATGAGAAAAATGAAGTATTTTTTACCACGTGTCCATAATTAAAGAGGTTTAAGTCCCTGCTTATTTGTAATGATTGGGTTTGTATATGGCTCACTTTTGACTCTGGATACAGATAGTCTGTCATGTTTCAATTCTAAAGCGTCTGGTCTGGCACGAGGAATATAAAATGTGTAAAAATATAAGACGGAATACTTTTTTTTGAGGAGATACATATTATAATGAATAGAAAATAGGATAAAAAACGGGTATGAAACAATGATCATATCAAGAGATTAACATGATGAGGGGAAAACAAAAGAAAAAAAAGAGCTAAAGGCAAAATCTTGACCTGGCATCTTTTTCTGAATTAAACAGTATTGAACCATTTTGAACAATGGTTTAAATATGATATTCTTAAATATTTCTTGATTGAGATGGAATAATTCAACGATTTTAACTACAAAATAGTTGAAGCCTTCAATTTTCTTGTTTTTTTTATAAAAAAAATAGTTTACTTCACTTTTTTGGAAAAAAATATGATGATTTTGATGGGTGGATGATGGGCCGATAGTCAAACACGTAGCAAAGTCGTCATATTGGCTATCAATTCCAAGTGAGTATTTTCTATGGAGTACGTCTACGACGATCTCAGTGAAATTTAGGATGGAGGGTTCAGTTGAGGGTATATATAAAAGTAATATCTATATAAAAAAAGTATAAGGGATGATGATGATGTGCGTGCACGGTGAAGCATTTGTTAAGGTGGGCTGTATAAGATGATTGTGAATGATGATAGTTCTTTACTGTCAACTCAACATCATGCAGGTTGCACATGGCTAGGACTCTACTCTCTACTACACTGTACAGAGACCAGACTCTGTGTACTGTAGAGGGTAGAGAAGCTTTATAGGCGGTGGAAGAAGAGAAAAAACGTGTTCGGGTAATAATAAGACTCAACTCTCTTGGTCTTCGTGATAAGTGTAATCAAGTTGTAAAATTGAATGTTTTTCCATGTTTTTTTTCTCTCCCCTCAAGTTGTAGAAATGTGGTTCAGGCTAAAAAGTTATCACACTTTTTTTTGAGTTCAAAGGCAATCTCAAAAGAAAAAAAAGTATTTTGTATAGTATGACATGAGTAAATTACAGAACCTTTCAGTTTGGTACTCTCTTAACTTAACTCTAGGCTCCCTTTTTATGAATGACGTGCCCCTGCATACAATTTTTTTTTTGGTAAGATTATTTTTCAACATGATCCATACCGGCATGTGGCACACACATAAATAAATATACCACAATATAGTTACATTGTAAGCCATCAATTTTATTTTAGTATTGTTGTTTTGTTATTGTAGTCTCAAAAAGGCTTGCAAACTCTACTGTGTGCTGTTGTACACTTGATGCAAATTTGGGTATTAACTATTATATTGTAATGTATGTATATGTATATATATTGTGGTGATTTCATTTGCTACTGTATCCGTATCTCTCAAACATATGATGTGTAGTACAAATGTAGGAGTTTAAAGACATGTCTCTCACTCTCTCACTCTTTTCCAAGAAAGGCCATGGAGGTTCCCTTACAATACAATATGATTTCCATTATACCTGTTCACAATCATAAATAGTGGATGATTAATCGGAGGCACACACAGTAATTTGAGTTCATTCTTTTGCTTTGATGGCAATGTTTCTTCATTCCAAAAATTTTTGTTTGGCAAACTACAAATTCTATTGAGAGAGTCTCCAGAGTGTACATTAACAACTGTATCCCTCTTCATATATATGAATTATATATGAGAAGCCCCACCATATATCATAGACGAATAATTTTGATCGTTTTAATTTTTACGAAACATGACTAAAAACCTT
>JAQIVZ010001089.1:0-41036 GCA_034700945.1 Arrhopalites spinosus | reverse complement strand
ATAATGTAATTCGAACAAAATGTTTCGAACATAGTGCGTTCGAACATAATGCATTCGATAAAAAGACCTAGGACCAAATAAATTGAGGAGGGCTAAATGTTGTAGTCTAAAGAGGTACATGAGATATATTAAGTAAGGTTCAGTGTAAAAAGTATACCCGTGTCCCTCTCCGATGGAGTTTGGATATGATGTAGGTACATAAATACAATAAAAAATTTTTCTCTGAGAAGCTCCAAAGAGAACTAAAAGGAGGATACATAAGTTTGGCTCGCATTCACATGTAACTTATGTATGATTCTGTAAGTGTGGCTTTTGAGAGAGAGAGATAGGTACTGGTGCTTTTCCTTGGAGGCTTGGAGGAGTAGAGTCTACTCCTCACTATTTCTGGTTTTCAAAGAGTCTCAGCTGAACGTAGCCCAACAGAAACCAGTCCACGTTGGCTGCACACACATGCAGTCGCGGTCCTTCTCCAAAAGTAGTGACGAAAAGTCAATCTTCTCCATGGACCCACGAGTCAGAGAGCAAGTTTAAATCACAAATCTCTTTTTTTCTCACTCCTCCTCTTTCATCAATTCTCTATCATTATTATTGATGGACACTGAATTTAACCAAAAATTATACACAACAAAATACACTCCAACCTTCTCTTCAAATCAAAAGGAAACATTTTTTTTGTTGTTTTTGTTGTTGTGAAACAGTTTTGTTTTTGGTTTTGTGGAACCATTTGGTGTGCTGTATATTGACTGGGTTATAACAATTTTTTTTGTTCAGTAATTATTTTCTGAACGAGCCTATCTCTATACAAAAGATAAAAGTGGGGGAAGTCTTTTGAGGAGCCCTTGTTATTTTACTCCACTTGTGTTTTGATTGTACAATTTTTTTGGGTGGAGGGTTCAGTTTTTGATAGTCACACACAGAGAGAAGAGAACAGTGTTTATAATTGTACAAGAAATTTTTATTTGTTTGTGTGTGTATGTGTGTGTCAAGAAAAATATTGCAATGGTGGATTAATTAAAAAAGTGAACTAATTTTAAACCTTGTTTTTTTAATTACTTTGGTACTCATAATATAATTTTGTGTCGTAAAAACAAAACTGTACATAATGTTACAGAGGGAGCCCTATTTTTCAAGTGGAAATAATAAATTGTGCAAGGATATCATTTCCAATTTATTGTGACACTTCATCATTATTAATTTATGAAAGGGGATACAAAAAAAATTGAATCAAAATTAAATTCAAGTTCAAAATAATAGTGCAGTGAAATTAACATTTAGGATTGTCATCTGTACTGTAATGATTGGGGTACAATATAATTATCATTAGAAAGAGAATAATTATCATTTAAATAGACAGATTAATATTTAACTCTTCAAAAGATAAAATATGAGTCAAGTGTACCTCACACAATTGATGGCAAACCAAATGCACACAAAAAGTTTTTGTGGAAAGTGTCTCACTGACTAGGACACTTTTTTTTTTTAGAAAAATGTAAACCTCGTGACTGGCCCCCCTGTTTTGTATTCATACTTTGTCAATTATTTATGAGGAAAAATAGAAAGAATGATTGGAGTAGTTTTAAAATGAACAATAAGAGTTAATTACTTGACAAGATTGAATTTATGTAAAGACTTTGAGAAAGAAATCAAGTAGAACCATCTTAATTGACGTTACGTGACCTGTGCCCAAGTGAGCAAAGAGTTTTACTAAATGGAAACGTTGGGCTGTCGGATTCAATTTTTGAACGACACTGATCCATTTGCCTCTACATCCTTGTTTCCTGAACCTACAAGACCACCTACCTATACTTTTAACATACACCTGCCGCTGATCAATCAACTTGCCACTGTGCACCGCATTTTGAATGCTCCACATAGGGTAAGCAATTAACTCTCCCGAGACTTTTTTTTCATCCCTCTCTCCATTACACAATCCTATCCCACTCCCCCTCTCCTTAATAAATATCCTGCCGCAGTCTCTGTCTCTCGAGACCCAGGAGATTCTGACAAGTGCAAGTTACAACTCCATTGTACATTTTTGTAAATTAACCAATCCATAACACTTGTCCCTTTTCCACATGCTCTCATTCTAATCATCCAAACAAATTTCATGTGGATTCAGAGAGGGTCCTCTATTTTAGATTTTTTTTATAAATTTCATTTTTACTGTTCAGAAATGGACGAGGAAAATAAGTAGTACCCTCCTAGTTTTTTATGTGTAAGTGTACAAAAGTGTAGTACAAAAGGACAAGGGTGATGTATGCTGTCTTTGAACTTGAAACTTTATTATGTTCATAAAATGGGATAATTTATTTTGTATTACAACGACATTGTACCTTGTACATATATATAGACAATAGAATACTAATGAAAATCCTCATGATGATACTCCTTGGTTTAAGAAAATACCAGACGTATTTAAAGTGTATATATATGACAGGAAATGCTTGAATAGCAAACTTCCTCTTGAAAATAGTGGTTATGCAGATTTTTTTATAGTAAGAGAGTTTCAAGTTGCAAAAAAAGAGGAGAATATTTTGTATTATACGTGGAACGAAATGACGTCCCTGTCAAGGGAGTCAATTTATTTGAAGTTCTCTCTCTCTGTCTACCTGTCATCAAGTTTTTTTTGATTGTAATAATATAATATGTTCACCTTCCCCGGGTAGATGATGAGTGTCATGTTTTTGTACGGTAAAAGTAATCATTTAACTTTGTTCACACATTCAGTTCCATGAATTCAGCTTCTCCTTGGCCAGTTTAGTTAATAATCTTACAGTTTTTAAATTGTTTCTTCTTTTCTATGGGATCCATTTAAAATGAGAAATCTTTTATAACAGTTTACTCTTTAAATAAGGGACAAGTTAAACTCACTTTAAGTATGGTTTAGACTAAAAAGAAATTTGTTGCTCTTAACGGTTTCCTTTGTGCTATTATACATTAAAGTTGCTATAATTAAAGAAATGCAGAGCAATCTTCTTTTTTTAAATTGAGTCAACAAATGTAATTTCAACTTTGTTTAACTTTTAATGTTGTATAGTTTAAAAGGAAAAAACAAAGTCTTAGAATCTTTTCAAGAATCTTTTTTATCACAAATGCTCCAATTCTACTGTTTATAATACATGTATAGTAGTACATATTTACACGCTGTTGTTTCTGATGTGTATAATTTAATTTAATTTCATCTACAAATTCTTTGATTCATTTTCTATTCAGACTAAATTTTTCTCACAGAATTTTATCAACAAAATTGAATGTTTATTTATAAACATTTATAATTTATTACAAGTTACATAAAATAATTTTCATATTTTTGTTTGCTCTTTATTAAAAAAAGACTTTAAATTCACTGTTCGATTATTCTCATCTTTTTTTTGAAAAGTGTGAGAAATTTCCCAGTGAGACTTTTATAACCTCCGTCTTAAGTTAAAACTTTGAAAAAGACTTGACAATAGAGCGAATTATGAGAGATAATTGAAAATTACTATGCAAGTTAAATATACAATACAAATGTTTTTTTCCTTTCAAAAAACGAAACTTGAATACATACAAACAATTTCACTCTCATTCAAACAAGAATATTTATTTATAAAGAATGGAGATGATGTCTATGTAAAGTGTCTCTCTCGTTTAAGACTTTTTGTGCAGTTTTTTTTGTAAAAAATAAAAAGAGTGTTTTTCTATGTATTAGGTACATGGTCATAATGAGAAGCTTGTTAATTGACTGATGCACCCCACGCCGTGTCATTCTTCTATATTTTTATTTTGAAAAACTGTGATTTTAAACGACTAAAATGTTTTTTAAATGTATCAAAAAGTATTTAAAGTCTTGTTTTTTTTGTTATTAGTCGTGTCCCTCTTTAATTTAAATAGGAAAATAGTTGAAACATTTTAAAAAAAGAAGACAAAAAAATTGTAAGCGTCTTCTAAGAAAACAGAAGGAAAGAAAGAGAAATGAAGAAATATAAAGAAAAGTCAGTCAATCATATAAATAAATAGTCATGAATAATAGACGGCGACCACATCTTTTTTAAAAAAAGGTACCCCCGTAGAGTAAAATAAATTGTGGTCAATAATTGGTGGAAAAAAGGGGACTTTTTTTTTTTGTTGTTGTCATTATTATGAGGAGTTTTATGTGACCAAAATGGAAAGAAAAAACGTGGTTCTTTAGACTCATTTTATAATTTTATTTCGTGAGGAAGAGGAGGAGGAGGTAGCTAAAAAATACACAAGTTTTTCTGGCTTCATTCCATTCCGTTCACGTTCCCAATTTTACAAACAAGAAAGAGCAACAATTTTTTGCATCCGCTCTTCTTTTGCAGACTGGAAATCACAGGGGAAAAAATTGAAATAAGAAGGATAAAATTGTAGAGAGAAAAACATTTTTGCATTGCCATTTGCGTCTACAATAAAAGAATTAGGGGAAAAAAAGGCCTGTGTTTGTTACCTGTTATTGTACATTTTGTTGTTGTAATAAGAATTGTTTTGAGTTTATTCATGTCTACCTGAGATGAGGTAAAAGTTAAATTGACAATAGAGACAAGTTTTATCTTGTCCATTCAAAAATGTAATAGGACATGAAATGGACTGGAGGATGCAAGTTGAATTGCATAAAAGTTGAAATATTTTTTTTGTGCAAATTACTTGTCCCCCCTTCCCTTGTTTACTCTATTATATATCTGTAGATATTTTATTGTGGTTGTTTAGTGCTTCATTATATTGTTCAATTGGGAAATACGACATGATGGCAAAGGAAAAAAGAAAATTTTATTATGTACATATAACACACTAAATATGTACAATTATAGAAGGATACGTTGTCAAGTTGTTTTTTTTTCCAGGATGAGACAATTATTCTGTAAACAAGAAGAGAGTCAAAGTTTATATACTGCACCACCACCTTGGTCACAGGCATAAAAAGTTCCTTTTTTATGTTCTGAGAGGGTGTAGACACAACTGGATGTGGAGTTTATACTAATAAAAGTTGAAGCATAAATACAATGCAAGTGTACCCAGTACAGTGTACAGGAGTGTAATGTGGAGACGATCAAAAGCCAAAAGCTTCTTTTTGAAAAAAAGAAAGAGTGGAGATGGTGGACAGTATATTCTTGTATTTTATTCCTTTTTATGTTCATCTCCTACATTATAGGGATAGTTGACTTTGAAGAAAAGAAGGGGATTATACGAGAGGGACTCCGCATTGTCTAGCTCCCATGTACAGAATACAGTCCACTTGAGATTTGTGTGTAATATATGGGACGGCTTTTGGGACCGAAAAAGCCCAAGGCAGAGGCGTTTTGACATCACTCATGATATTCTTCCTATTCTTTTCTGTCTCATCATCCTGCTCTCCTCAGATTTTGCTTCCTTGGCTCTTCATGAAGGGGGAAGGAGGAACAACTAAATAGATGAACGATACTCTTCTGTCCATTCCCTTCCTCTCACAATGCACAACTTGCAACTTTTCACTTTACAACTTTGACTTCATCTCCATTCTCACCCTCCTTCCCTCAGTCCATTTGATGATATGTAACGAGAATTATTTTGGATCCCAGAAATAGCCACAGGTTCTTCCTCTGGTCATTATTATTAGTGATATGCATCCCATCCATTCCATATATCCCCCATGTCACGGCCTACGGTCCTCAGTCAAGTATTATTATGCATCTTTTCCAAAACTTTTCATTATTCTCCCTCTCTCTCTCTTCATTTCTATGGAGTTGAAAGAGTCTTGTTAAATCTCAAAGCACTTGACTATTTCTATGCAAGACAGTTGGTTGGCTATTAAAATGGTAGCCTGTGTGTACAGATAGAGGAAGTTGATTGGATAATGTAGTGTAATTTGTGGTAAAAATGATCAAGCTAGAAAAAAAAAAGTTGTTGTATTAAATAATATTATAATGATTTTTGATTCTAACTAATGCTCACTAAGCATTTCTCATGTTTGAATAAAAAGTAAATATTTTGTTTATTTAAATTCATTTTTATTCATTTTCTCTTCAGATTGTAGTTTGGTATGTATGTACGTGGAGTAGATTGTGTGTGAAGATGAAGATGAGATGACTTATGTAAGCAACTCATCCTCAGTTCAACCCCCTTTTAACATGAGTCAACATAAACAATTTATTTGTGTGTATGTATTCTGTATGTACAGTGGTTCAGCTCTATGATTCCTTTCAATTTTCTTAGTACCCACCTGTACATTATTATGGAGGGAGCGAGAAGCTTAAGGACTTTTTTTTCATTTCATTCTTTTCCTTTTTTCTACTCTCAAAAAAAACCATTCACCATTTTATCATGTACAACTACTGATACACAAGAGAGAAAACTATTCAGAGATGAAGAAGAGAGTTAAGAACCAGAACAAAGTTTTACACAAATAGACAAATTTAAATGGAACAGTTTTTTTTCTCTTGTGTTTTCTTCTTGGATTTATTAATCACGCTTCCTCAATCTCGAATAATTTTCCAATGTATAACTAACTACATTTTATTGACAGCTGTTCAAGGGGGGGGGATCAAATGTGAATTGTTAACTACGAAATTCATATGAAATTTCCATAGCCTTAAAAAATTGCATTAAAATTTGGAATTTCAAGTCCTCTGATCTTTATGACTAATCTTGAGGTTGTCTGTACTGTTTCATGATTAATGATGTCCAAGAAGTTTGTGATAAGAGTTTTTTGAAAAGTAGATTGCCCGTTGAGAGTCTGGATGAAATTAAATTAACTGTTTAAGTTTTGGTTGTATGGCTACTGTCTCAGTGTGCACTAATCAAAGTTTTTGTGCTCTGAATAATGTTTAACTAAATATGTGTGTGTCTATTTACATGCACATTCTTAACTAGTCCAGTCTACTCCAGTTCATGTATTCATCATCTTACATGGCATCTTATAATTGATTACTTCTTTAGACTGTGAATAGTCGAAACATAATAAGTAGACGTACAATGCAATGGCAGTTCCGCTCTTCCATGTGACTGTGAGGAGCATTTGTTTACTGTTTTGAAGGGCGTGAGCAAAACAATTGACCATCCGACGAGGCATGATACATACACGTGGTACTCGTACATTGTGTGTACACAATTACAAAAAATTAAATGGCTAGACAAATGGAATGACAAACAATTACTATTTTTTGAGACACCACAAATCTCTTTTCTCTCAGTACAATTTATTTTAATTATTAATTAGTCTACATGAATAAAAACTTCAAACCATTTATTAAAATATAATTAATATTAATCACCACAATTAATGGCCTTCCGTCTTCAGTTACAATTAAATATTGTTCCTCTTGGAATGTATTCATTGGAATGAAGCAAAGGGGAAGATGAATGTTGGTCAATTTCTCAGCTAAAGAAATATCATTTAAACAAAGATCATTTTATACTTGGGCTGGGCTAGAGTGCCGTTGATATTTTTAAAATAAAGACATAAAAATATGTGGACAGTCTGACTCACTCTTTGGCTATTTAAATGGTTGACGGAACTGAGGAAATGTTGTGTGTGGGGATACAATTATCATGATCCTTGAACATGAGTTTTAGCTTGAGCACATGGAGGGTACATCCTCATATTGTTTTACTAGACTTATATAGCTTTGGACATCCCATCAAACTCTCTTGTTGGCATTTCTTGAAAAAATGTACTACAAACATTGTAAAGTCCAAGACTTTGATCAACTTTGATGATAAAAGAATTGATAAGAAGAGGGAAAATCCAAAAGTTAATCGTCGTAGGCAATAATTGATAAGCCAGACAATGAGGGAAATCTCTCTATAATGTGTATCCCATCCCTTGTTCATTTTGGATGCCTCCTTCTTCTCCATTAAAATTAACTTTGAAACTCTCTCTCTCTGTCGTGAGGCTGTAAAAAGGTAGCAACAAATATAAAAATTCTTTTTTCACCTCTTCTGGATTTTTACAAGGGGATTCTTATTTACCAAAAAAAAATAAATAAGGAGAACAATACTTTAACCAAAGGCAACGACTCTTGAGTCAAAGTTACATGCTACACGCATTTTAACACGGACACACTTCAAACTGTTGGAATGGGTTATATATCTATAGATATATAATGGATAGATCCATTTATTTGAACCCCGAGATTCGAACGACCCGTGAGTGTTAACTCAAAACCTTTCAAAAGGATTTTTATCACTTTACACCTTCTCCTGCGTTGAGAGCTTCGTTTGTGTCCAGCATCTCATTGCACCCATTTCTTACCATGGATCATGTCTATCTGTACAGTAGTTGTATGTACAAGGAGCTAACACTGAGTATTTTTCAGTGGCTCCAAGGAAGGCTCCCATTTTTTTAGTTCAGAGTATTACAGGTCTGTGATATATTTTTTGTCTCAAAAAAGCGTAGAAAATAATAGGTGCAAGTCAATTGGTCCCTTGTGTCTGTAGTTAAAATATTTTCATGAGAAAATTTAAAGGTTGTGCATTTTATGGTTGTTTTTATCTTTTCCCCTCATTTTTGTTGAACCTTTGAAGCCAAGTTTTAGTTTTTTGGTATTGGGGATTTCCTATGAGAGACAAGTCGTGAGATTGTCCAATTTTGTTTTGTGGATGGAAGAAAAAAAAGAAGGAAAATGGGGCTATGGAGATTTTTGTATTGTAGGCGGATTTTGAGGAAAGGAGCGTGGAAGGGAGAGAGAGGTGGATGAACGAGAGTAGAGGATTTAGATATAGAAGAGATGTACAGAGTAAAAGATGTAAATAATAGATGGTTTCGCCTTTAACTTTAATTTGTCTTGGAGTGTACACTCAACGTTATAAATGTAGGAAGGAAGACTAGGTTAGTGTTACATAGTTTTTGAGAGGACGACGAAAGCATTACACTGTACACTGACTAATGATAACAGCTTTATCGAAATCATATTGGATGACGACCAAAAAAGTCTCCAAAATATTTTTATTTAGCCTCTCTTGGAACAAGTTGCAAGTCGGGGAGGGGGGGGGATATGTAGAGTGTTGCACTTTACTCTGCCAAACTTTCTGCTTCCTGGATTTTCAAGCATTAAGCATAATTATGCTCCTCGTAGAGTCAGGTTTTTTTTGTCTATTTGGTGACGGCTGTGGCATGTCATGCTTCTCTTGGTCCGAGTCTTGTTATGTAATGAACATCTACATATTAACCATCTCTCCCTATTTTTACAATTGTTTCTATTTACACAACACCACCAAATTTTTGCTGTAGAAGAGTCAACACATTACATTTTCACTTGTGTTATTTAATTCTTGTAATATTCCTACCCATGTCATGCACACTAATATTTTTTGAATAGAGAATTTATATAGCACTTGATTAAATCCTTTTGGACTCGAGTGATAAAAATAAATATCTTTTTAATTCCTAAAATATTATCAAATTGATAATTATATGACCCTTAAAAAATATTTACTTGTGGAATAAGTGAATCAATAACGATGCAAAAGACCATTAGCAATGTTTACAAATAAAAAAAGAATCAAAAATAAAAATAAAACGAATAAATTTCTGGTTTTATTTCCTTCGTTTTCTGTCAATAATATTACCATCATAAATATGTCAATCCATTCAGAATGATCCAAAAAATTTTGATTTCCCCATCTCTCTGAACCTGTCTCTATGAAGAGACAGAAAAGTTTTCTCTCTCGGTGAATAATACACATGATACCATGATGGTATGTATTCTTGGACTCGTCTAGTTATCTCTTTAAAAATTAAGAGTAAAATTGACTGACTCTTTTAAACTTTCTTTCGTCAAAGTATGAGTCATACTGTGAAGCAGAGAGAGAAAAAAATATTTGAAAACCATTAACCTTATTTCCTGTGAACAACTTTTTTGGCAGCCGATTGTCAATTTTTAGTGACAATTTTTGACCCAAACTGACATCTCAACGGGGAAGGAATATCGATTTAAAATTTTGGCTTGGGGAGTTGGCTTTTAATTTTTTTTTGAAGGGAACATGTGGAAAAGTATTTTGTTGTTCTACCTACAGATAAATACGAAAAGTTTTTTTTTGTGTATTAAGTAGGAAGATCCAAAACACACACATACACACGTCAGCTTAAATTTCTCTATGGCCCACTTGTAGATTATTTTCAATAAGACAAATTGAATTATACGATCCGCCTGAGTCTCATTTAATTCGCCCCCATCTCATCATCCGCAGCCCTGTCTACATAGACTCGCAGCAGTTATTTTACCTGAACTACTTGCTAAAAAACATGTAGACTATCATTACTTTTGACATAAACTTTAACTTTGAAATATCTATTGACAATAAGTTGGTCATCTCCATGTTTCGTGTGTCATGGAATCTCTGAGCGTTGGTTTTTTTATTTTTTAACAATATCCGCCCGCCCTCCCTCATTCAATTTTAATTCTGTGGCTACGTCTACGACGGCTGCTGTTCTTAAGCATCTTCCCTACATGCATACTCGTAGACAGACACAAAAATTTGTGGCAAAAGACATGGGCCAATATGAAGAGGAGAAGAGATAAGTAATATGAGTATATTTATTAACATAATCCCTATAATTCGTGCTGATACTCAAATCTAAAATCTTAAGATAGGATTCTTTCTCTGAAGGATTTTTTCTTTCAAGAAATTTATCGTGCGTCAAAATGGCTTGTAACAAGATTCTACACACCGATACAATCAATCGAAATGGTAGGGAGTAATAAAAAGCGGATCAGTCGGTATTTTTCCTTTGGATGAGAGAGAGAGAGATGAAGTAGGCCGGCTTTTTACCTCATCATCATAAACGTAAAACATGGTAACTAGCCCCCCTTGTAATTTGTAATGAGAGAGAAAGAGAGAGTTGCGTTTTTTTGTGACTATGGTTGAAGTTCCATTTAGTCAATTGCCTGTGCCCTGTCAAGAATCGTGTAGGGAATTATTGTAATATGTTAAATATGTACATGAATCTGTAGATCGTTTGGATTTCAATGCCCAACTAAATTTTGGTATTAACATTTTTTCTTACCTGTATGATATCCAAGTCGTAGTTAAATATGAAAGGGGAGTAGGAAGGGACAGAAGGGGAAGTGTTTTGTCTATTAAATGAATGAGGAGGATCTCAAGTGAATTTCCTTTGCACTTGCTAGTCATCAAGCTCTCTGTCTTGTGAGTTCCACTCTCAGTTTAATAGATTTCATGGCCACGACCCACGACACACCAAATTCCAATAGTTTATTATTACCCCCATGCATTCCAAAATACACCCTGACCATTTCCAGTCAATTTGTCCCCATGTCTCTCATAAAAAACTATCCTAATACTGATGCATGGTGCCATGTCCATTGGGCTAAGAGAAAGAGTGAGATTGCTGAGATTATTTTCTTATCTAGTCAGGAAGACTAAAATCAATGGACAGGCCATTCAATAAATTCATTGCTATTTTACCCTTCACATTATATTTATTAAACTTGATCTAGTTCCATAGTCTCCCATTATTAAATTATTTCATCTCCCTCGACTTCTTCATTCTTTCTTAGTAGTTCATTGTCCAATGTAAAATGGTGGACATTTTCTTTCTGTAATTTAACATCAATTTCGTCGTTGTCATCAATTACTTGTCGGCCCCCTTCTGTCTGTCTTTTAATAAATTTTGAGTTAATGTTGAGTTAAATTAGTGGATGAAAGCTTAATTTTTAGTTTTAATAAATGGGCATTACATAGATAGAGAGAGACAAAGTTGAACAAATTATTACAATTACTAAAATTCTCTTCTCTTGTTTTTGATGGAGTTGGAATAAATTGTAGGGTTGTTGAGTTTTTATTTAAAGACGGTGTACAATAAAAAGTATGGGACAAGATGATGATTATTTATTATTACAATTTTACAGTCTTTATGACTCTCGTTGTCATTGAATTGGCCTCGACATTCAAAGTGAACATTAATTTAACTATCCCCTCCCTTTATCTTTAACCCACTATCTTTATGAGGAAGAATTTTTTTTTCTATGTTTGATACTCACGCTAAACACAATCTCTCTCTCTCTCTCTCTCTTGTGTACAATAGCACAGTCTCACTATTTGCATTGCCCTCATGGTTACATAGATACCACATGATAAAAAAGAATACGTTTTGTATCCTATGAATTAAGACAAGATTCTACTTGAACATGTTAAAGATCTACTCACTGACATATTACAAATGTTGAAGGAGGAGGAGGGAGGATAATATTTTAATGTAACAAATGTAAAACATTGGAGAGTGGAGTGGGGGGGGGGGGAGAACATTTTTGAAATAATTATTTTGGTACTCATTTTTTTCTAATTTTATGAGTATTAAAGTTTTGATCCTTTCTCTTTCTAAGGAGAATTAATGCCTCATTATTTAAATTTTGAAATGATCTTGATTTCTTTTTATAAAAGGGTCTTTAATAAAAACTTGGTTTAGACAAGCTTTCCAATTATAAAACAGCAGCTCATGTCAGTAGACCAAGGAGGAGCATATCATCATAATATTAAATTAGATCTCTCATTTTTTTGCTTCTCAAATGGTTAAATATTGAACCTCATTGCATCCCTTGACCTATTAAACACCTGAATTTTTTTACTATGAATATAGACTAGTAGAGGAGAAGAATAATGTTATACAATTGTAACAAAAGAATAACTAATAAGCTGCACAAGAAAAATTTGTCGAACATAAATTTTGATTGAGTTGCGGTATCCTTTGTCCATATGCTCTCTCTCTCTCTCCTGTACTATTCCGTCGTATTCGTATAGAGATAAAATATAAATAATGCCATTAGAGACTCAAAAGCTGCCGAAAAGTGGGAATGGGGAATGAAAGGCTGTCAAGGGTCATTTTTTATGCTTACAGAGTTTAAAACCATGTGCTCAGCCTCAGTCTCACTTTATATTTATAAAATGGGGGCAGTTACATATCAGACTCTATTTTAATATTAATCGAATAGAATAGCCTAAGACAGTTTTTTTTAAATCTGGAGAGATTCCCATATAAAATCCCATGGTGGACTTTGGGATTGTAAGAAAAGTTTTTTGGTTCATGGGACGTGACATGGCTATCGTGTCGCGTATTGTCTCCTGTCAAATCATCTCTGTATCTGTTCATCTATTCTCTTCCATGGCAAGAACATTGTGAACGTCTTTGCTCATTTTGATCCTTTTTTGTGAATTTGTTCTCCTCATCCTCCATTGTCCCCATGTAAACACATGGAGCATATTATTTGAATCCTCTTTTCTACAATGAATGTAGATTGAAAGCGACAGTGTAAGTCTTGTCACTTTACTACTTTAGTGATCTTGTCACTCTTGTGTGGAGGGCTTATTGTCATGATGCAGTGTGTGTGTGTCATGTTCTTCATGTCAAATACAATTACATCCACATTACAGATAGATACTCCAACTTTTTTTTAACGTCTTAAGATCAAGAAAAGAACAAGAGAGATTGGAGATGAAGAGGAGGAGGAGGGGGAGACAAAAGGGGTTGAGATATTGAATCGACTAGAACTGTCAGAGAGAGTGAAGAATCTTTTGGTCTCTCTATCAAGTCAAACGTGATGGACGGTCTCTCATTATGATAGTTTGAAAGTTACCTATTTGTATTTGTTTTTATGATTATATTTAAGCACTGCAAAAAACAACATGGACACGGATCTCGTTTTTCATTCTCTACAATGTTACACACGTACCATTCACAATGGAATTTTATATTCAGGGGAGTCTATGCGGGAATAGACTGCCGTGTTCCTCCTTTTGATAAAGTGGAGAAAAAAAACAAGTTAATGTAAATATCTGTAGGATGGCATAAATTAAAATTTTGTTCACCAAATTCCATCCTAATGACAAATGAGTCCTTTTTTCCCATACAAACTCCAAGCATTTCCAACCACATAGATATGGACACACAAAATTCATCAACATGTCAAAAATTAATATTAGTGTTGAAAAGTCTCCATTGCATAAGACAATGTAAAATTATATCACATGCAGACTATTATACTTTTCTCTTTGTAATCTTGACTGGGTTACACATTTGAGAGACGAAAACAAATTTCACATGCATCATAATTTAAGGGACCAGTCAGAGAGAGAAGAATATTTTTTCATTGTCTTTGGTCTTCCAAAGCTCATGTTGGAAAATTGTACGAGACTTGCTCTGTCTCTGTGTGATTCAGTTAGAAAAAAAGAGACAAAGACAAACAAGTCTCATGATCCTCCTTCTCGATGAACCCCATT
The DNA here is from genome assembly GCA_034700945.1 of Arrhopalites spinosus. Taxonomy (NCBI): domain Eukaryota; kingdom Metazoa; phylum Arthropoda; class Collembola; order Symphypleona; family Arrhopalitidae; genus Arrhopalites; species Arrhopalites spinosus. Next base: position 26,831 of record JAQIVZ010001089.1, on the reverse strand, counting down.
TGCAGGAGGGGAGGGTGGGGGTGGTATAAAATTGTAATTGACAGTCGGACATGGAACTTTGTTTTTTGAGTCACAAAGGAAAAAAAAAGTTTTCATGGAAGAAAAATTCACAGAGGTGCAAGCAACTGTGAATTGAACTATCAAAAGAATAGGAAAGATAACAAGAAGAAGAGTCAAGAGCAAGACTGATGACCAAATGATAAAAATTGTGTTGTGCATTTTAGAGACAGGACATTCATTTTCAAGACCACTTTTCCTTTCCATGCAGTCAACTTTTTCATTTGCATCATCTAACTATTGCATTTTCCCGTCCTCCTTCTAACCCACATTAATTTCTTGACTTGTCTTTTCTATACCCACAATAATCCAGATTATTATTACAATTACTCGACAGTTATAAAATGTTGTTGAAAAATACAATTAATTCATATTCCAATATTTTTTTGGTTTCGTTTCATAACCCAATTAAAAGTTGAAGTATTTTACATGCTGAGACCCAACATTATTGAGATGTTTCTGTCGTCATAAAAATACAAATTACATGGTCAGAGAACAAGTGACAAGGTGTACTTGTAGAAGGGAATTTGGTGTCTTTCTCCTCCATTTTGTTTCGAGTTGTTATGTACATAATGACCAGGCTAGTTGAGTACAAGATAATTCTTTATCGTTCAAAAATCACACGAATGTTTCATTTCATTTTTTATTCTTTTGAGAAATAAAGTCGATGCTGTGAACTCTTGAAATTGAAACTTTTTAGCAAAGAGAGCCAGAGAACAAGTTAAGGAGAACATTTGCTGGTACATTTTAAAATTTGACCATGGTTTACCATGAAAAATATATGGCGCATACCTTAGTGACAGCTGACAATGAGTGGGGAGATGGTGAAGAAGGAGGAGGAGGAGAGGGAAAAAAATAAAAACAGGAAGGCATTCTCTTTTTTCTCTAAAGGAAATGAGTTAAAAAGTGTACAAGATGGACTGAGGTTCTGGAGTGTAGAAATGTTTGTGTGTGAGCCCGTGCTTCCTATAGATCATTGTGAGACTTGTCTGGGTACTCGGAGTGTGAGGAATTCATCGATGCGTTTATAGAGTTAAAATGGCTTGTTTTGAATGTCTATCCATGTCCATGTTACAAGTTTGGAATTTAACACATTGTACACCAACTATACAATTTCCCTATAAAAATGTTTCATTATTCCTTCATCCAGCCTTTCCTTGCGTGGGCAGAAATTAGTCGTGAGAATCCCCACTAGTGTCATGATACACAGATTCACTCGTGGAGCGAGACGAAACCAAAAAATCCTCTTGGAAGCCACCATTTTTTTGAATAAATAATATTATATGCAACCAGAACAAGGTACATAACTACTAGTCCATGTGCCTGTGTGCATACATCAAACCAATTCGCAGGTAGGACACACACAAGTAGTTTTTGGGGGGATGGATGATTCTGTAGGAGTATCAAACATAATAGATTTTTGTCTGACAAAAATCTGACTCTTTAGAGATTGACTGTAAAAATCTCAAAGAATTAAATTTTCACTGTATTCAATGGCGTATAACACAGAGCTAGACACACTGGGGAGGAAACAAGGAATATTTTTGTACACAACGACAAACAAACTGTTGTAGATTTTCCCTCTCTCTCTCTCTCTCTGTACAACAACAGAATTATCTTGGAGAGTCTCAAGAGAAGTAAACTCACCTGTATGGAGAATGATATGACAGAATTTGTATTTATTTCCAACACAAGTTACAGGAAAAGAAAATCTTTGAGCCTTTTTTACAACAAAGTTTTTTTTGCAATTGAATCTCAACAAACGTCCTCCTCCTCTCTATTTTCAGTATTTTGTCTACATGGAAAGGCAACCAAGTTTACTCTTTTTTTCTCAGGGTATTCATCTGTATTATTATATGATAAAACATGTACAGACATGATGTAGGGATATGAGTAGGAGAGAAGACATTTATTGTGTGTTTATTAGCCATGTGCAGATTATAATTTAATGATACACCATGGTGGGTTTTTTAGTGCAGATTACCTACACAAAAGTAAAAAAAATCGTCTACCTCAAAGAATAGAAAAGTGAGAGATCTTCCCCTTGTTTTTCTGTCACTGTCACCTTCCATTTCAATTCTAATATTATCACAAAAAGGCACAATTTTTGACAAAAGTCTGTCTGAGGACCGCCTGGGTAGTCTCATCCTTTTAAACAATTTCAACAACTTTTTGCTGCTTCATTTATTCAAATTAGAATCAAATCAAAATTTAATTGTAAGGAAAGACATTAATCATTTCAAGTCATTGACTGAACAGTTAATTCATCCAGATTCCAGACTCCAACTTAATTTATCTCAAGGTCTAACTGTACACTTAATTTTTAAAGGACAAAATTTACTGTAATATTCATCCTTTTGCTCCTAAAGTTAATTAGTAATTAATAAAAATTAAATTTTGTATTTATATTTATTTTTTTTGTCCCTTTTGTACACTTTGAATTTACAAAGGGAGGTTATGAATTATTTGGGAAAGGGGGGGGGGTCTTTCTGAGTAGCTCGTGTAAGATCATTTAATGTTACAATCTGTAGACGAGATACATGAATGTACAATTAACGTTAAAAGGAAGCTTTGGTAGTGTGTAGAGTTATCTCTTTCTTTGTTGTGGAGGCTTGTTTTGATTTAATTATTTTGAGCAGAGTGAATGTTGTTAAAATTATCTTAAATTATCTCACAAAAGAAAAAAACATTGCATTCCAATTTACTTTTATTGTTCAATTAACTAACAATACACGCTCACTCTAATCTTCTTACTTAAGAGGGAGGGGGGGGGGGGGGGTTCATTCATGAATTCACAGTTGTTGTTTTTTTATTGTTCTGCTTGAGCTGAGAGAATTTTTTTAAAAAACTTTTTTCTTTAAGAGAGAGACAAGTGAGGCATCTCACAATTTTTGGTTAGTCTTGAAAATGGAGTATAGTGCATGTGTATGCATGGCAAATAAACAGTTTAGATGAACAGACAAAAGAATTAATTTACATTGACCTTGCTCATTTTTCCCTCTAGTTATTTTTAAATGTCTCATACTCTAATCCCAGAATCAATGTCATATTATTAAAAACAATTATTTTTTTTAGACCTTCAACTTGTTGCACTCATCAGCTGCATAATAATGACGTCAAATAAAAAGTTGTTTTCTTTTCATTTGCACTTTGATTTATTTTACCTTTTGTAAAATAATTTTTAGAATCATTGCTAAAAATAAGGACAATTGTCAGCAAGTTGCTTAGAAAATTGCAATAATTTAACTGACATACATATATATGTATATTGGATAGGTCTTCTTAGGTTACATGATTTATTTATCATGTGCCTTGTTTTTGTGCACACTTATATTTGTAAATAATTAGGAACTTATTAGAAACGTTATCTCGTGGCATAAAATTAATTAAACTTTGGCTAGGTTAATTTTTTCATTGGGGGCATAAATATTGATAGGATAAAAATTAAAATTGCATGCACAATTAAAATTTTATCTATATTTTTGCAAGCATCGCCATATCTTTATTTTACGCTGAATCTGGAAGTCAATGAATTAAGAAGAAACCAAGGCTACAATATTTTATAAGGGCAAAATTATTATTATCCGTGTCTGTCCACTATTTGTCCATGATCAATATGTACATTATATAATTTTAATTGAATTTGTTGCATGTGAAAAAAACTCGTATGAATTACCAAGATATTTATTTTTATTTTGCTGATGATTTCATACTGAAGTATCCCTAGACGTCACATGACTCAAATAAATAATAGTAAAAGCATCCATGGACGTCAGTAATTTGACAAATTTATTTTAATTTAAAAAATAAATAAATCAAGAGACGAGACTATAAAAATACCTAAATGAAAAATGAAATAATCTTTTTCATTTTCTTAAATCGTAGAATCCTTCCTTCCTTCTTAAGTTTAAGATCCAAGTAAATAAATCTTGAGAGTCAATGAATGCGATGAGTTTTATGATGAAATTTGCACTTTACACTTTGTCGCTGCTTATGCGTCGTAGAGTTAACTATATGTACATAGTTAAATATGTTTTAGATTTGCAATTTTTTTAGGGAGATTAAGAGAGAGGAGTTGTGGATTTTTATATGGATAGGGATAACTTTTTTTTATGAGTTGGAGAATATTAAGGATTAATAGTCTAAATAATGTATTGTAGATTGTTCATTATATATAATTTTTTGCTCTGCACAAATAAATGACCAGTCAGTACCAGTATGGACGTTCATCATTGTAAGTACAAGATCAAGTTGCCACCATGGTTCACCCTGCAATCACTCTTCGAGTCATGAATTAAGACTTCAAAGCTCCATGTTCCCCCCCCCCCTCTCTTTCTGTCTGTGAGAAGAACTCGATTCATCAACCCAAGATTTTTATTAAAACATTCTTCTCTCTCTCTCTCTCTTTGAGTCGATTTCTATTAAGATTTACTCTGTAAGCCATCTTCTACTACTGCCATGATGTAACCACTTGGCATGCACTACCATAATTGTGCTTCCATTTTCTGTTTTGTCCGGTCATTCTGGTACGAGGGAACTATTCGTTTTTTTTATTCAGTATAAAGTTGATGGTCTTATCTTTTGTAGAATACTCGTAGCAACCACCTGAAATTGTTGTTCATTGAGAAAACTCCTCACCAATAATGAAACACGCTCATTTATAATCACAGGATTGAATCCGTCTCATGTCCATACCCCATAATGAGGGAACAATGTAAAGGTGCAAAATTAATGGTCAAAAAAAATATACACGAGATTAAAAATCATCTTTACACTCTAACTCTCTCTACCTTGAAGGTGTTTTTCCCCCTTGTTGGCCAAAAAAAAATACTTCCAAATATTGACCATGTCCTCCCCTCCTTCTCATACAAGCAGAAAAGAGAATTTTATTGAAATAATTATTTTTTAATAGACAGCCATTCAAAGTCAATAAATTAAAACTCTGTACTTTGGTAAAGATTAAATAACAAATTAATATTCGGTGAATTTGAGAGATTTTTTTGGTTGGGCCTCTTCATTGACTGATTTTTTTTACTGTGAGTCGGTGGGGGGATACATTTGTAGAAACTCGTAATAATAATAATAAAAATTGAATACGATTAGGGCATTAGAATGAATGAGTGACTTGCTTTAAAAGAGATTTGAAATCCAATTCTTGAAAGTCTCTTCATATCATGACTATCATACAGTTCTCCATCATCATCTAAATGATGTTACAATGGTGAGAGATCAACTCAACAGTACTCAGAGAGTCTACCTATAATAATAATCCTGTATTGAATTTTATCTCCCATCTCGACATGCAGAGACCGTCGTCGGTGTCTTTGACTTTGACTGTCCATGCAACACCGCACTAAAAAAAAATAACTGAAATGACGCGATCGTCATCATAAAATTATAATTTAGCCCTTTAGTGTTAAAGCATAAAGTTGCAATATTCCATAATTTTTCATCTTCCATCTACCACGCGGCTCTTTCTCTCTGTCTCTCTCTTTTTACTCTCTTTATCACTTTCCCTATCTAAAATAAAATTGAGAGAGGAAGAGGAGAAAAAAAAATCCAATCGAGTTGGAACTTGTCTTAGGTGAATCAGCATTTACTCAATTTGTTGTAAAATTTTTAAAAGTCTTGCACCAAATTGTGATTCTTTTCGGTCAACTAATAGCGATGAGAGAGAGATATGGGCTGATTATGTTTGTGTAGGATATTGAAGAGATGGTTAGTTGTTTGATATTGACCATGTTGAAAATATGGAGCCCGTGATGGGCCTGGGTACGAATGGCTTGTACATGATCATAATATACAAAATGATGTAGCCACAAGGGAGGCAATTCTATGTAAACTATCAATACCAGTTATGCTCATATTATTGATCAGCCATTTATGTAAAGCACCAGCGGGTTTGCTTCAACCAGTCCTTTGTCAAAGTTTTGATCGTTCCTCGCTTTAGAAATAATCCAAACTATGAGTTTGGTTGGGAGCTGTGCAAAAATTCTTTGGTCCATGTTACTCTCAACTTTCTATGCAAAAAAGTCTATGCACTGCAAATGTAAAGCTAGTCAAGCGGAACTCATCACTTATTCAACTCACAACTTGCATGACTATGAGACACCTTATTTTTCTCACCATCACCATCAAATCATTCTCATTACCGCTGTGCCACTACACTCCTCTGTGCTATATGCTTCCATGTTCTTGTACATTTTGTCCATGTCCATATAGCCAAACTATTTTCTTATATATTGCCTCATAAAGGAGGAAATCAAACCAATAAAAATATATGGAGCTATACCATCAGTATTCTCTTCCTTCTTAATTCTCACCCCCTCCTCCTCTCCCATTTCATGCCCAAAAAGTGTTCTTGGAATCGTGCTGAGAGTCGAGAAAAGTATTTTTTTGACGGAAAAAAGCAAGGGAATTTTTGTCTAGAAATTTCTTGTACAGGTCATTTTAGCATTTTGTGTACGACGGAATTTGTATTCTATTATCATGTGAAAGCACTTTTTTTCTAAGGGCATTGAATCCCCATCATCCTTATCATCTAGTACTATTACGCTCTACTAGGATACTGTTTTATAATTAAATTTGAAAAATTGCTCATCGACACAAGCTTGACATCATTTTGTTTTGTTACTTTTTATAGATTACAAAGTTGAGTGATTTCCGTATCTCTACACATTTATGCGCTAATCATTACCGTATTATCTCTAATAGAGGCCCAGTCTCTACTAGTAGCGCTAATAATAGTTCTTCAAATTATTCATATTTAAAGGACTTTAGATCTCAGAAATGACATCTAAAAGTGTCACTTACGAAATAGAGGCCCTTTATCAAAGATATTACGACTATTTGTGTGATTAGTCTGACGACTGTCGTCTAAAAAAAATGTTTTTTTTAACAAAAGACAGCTTCCATAATGTCCCGAGTCAGTCTTGACTTCTAGGAATGGTCAACAATAATATTTGGGGAGAAAAAGTAGAACGGTTTTGATAATAAAAATTTTATACAATAAAGTTTAAAATGTCAACAAAGTAAAACGTTTTGAATGCAGTCTATTAATAAAGTTAGGGACTTGTTTAATATTGAACCAGACAACGTCCACAAGTTGAAATTTTAATCTTTGAGATTTTCTCTGTATTACAAATAATTGTATTTCCGTATACGAATGACAACTTGTGTACACTGTAAACATAACAAGATAACATTTAAATGATAGTCAATCCAAAGATAGTTATCCATAAATGACGTTTTAAAAATACAAAGAAAATGTTTGACAAAAAATGTTTTTATAGAGTTTATATTATACAAAATGATACTCATGAAGGTAACAAAAAATGAGCCGTTTTATTTTTCCGTCTTGTAGTTCACTATTTCGGAAGTTATTTATTTATTGTTTACCATTCTCAAATAACACGAAGGGAGGAAATGTGATATGTGGCGTATCTTAAAATTTTAACATGAAAAATATGCAAACAATATGCCCCAATTTGTGGCTATACATTTTGTAGTTAAGATTGAACAGTTGATGTAGAAAATACTTTGTACAGCATCTTCTATACCAAATCTCATGATTTATATACGGATGCTCAAGTATGAGAGCTGTGTAAGTAATGAAGCCATTTTTCCTTTTTTTTTGCACATTTCCATTCAATTGTAGTTAGTGAAGAGAGAGTAGACTAGTTGTCCAGATTTACAGTTTACAGTGCATGTACGTGTAGATACTAGATAGTGATAGGTGGTAGATGTTATTGTATTGTGGAGGAGTAACAATGGAGGAAAATTAAAAATTACAAGTTGTGAAAAGAAGAGAGCGTTTGCTTTTGTAAGATTATTATTAGGAAGCTATTTATTACTTATCCCTCGTTGACTCATGAATCCATCTACCTCGTGCATAATATTTATCATGAGATTCACGATCCTCATCATCAAAAAAAAACAAGTCCTCAAGGGATTCCTTCACTACCACAAGACAATCATAATTCCTCTCTGTACAGATCGCATTCACAGCTAACTTTTCAATATTATAAATTTATAAAATGACCGAGACTTTGTTGTTTTTCTTTCTCTATGGAAAACACTAATAACGCTTGTCCATTTTTAACAATGAATTTGATATCCGTACATACAGTGAAATTGTGATAACTATAAAGAGAGTGTCATGTCATCATTTATGACTTTAAAGTGTAAGAGGAACAAGAGTGGAAATTTATTAAGTGAGTGTCCGTCTTTTGTTTTGTTGAGAAGAAGATCGTGTGCTGGATGCATCTGAGAGTTACTGTTCTGCCTAATTTACATTTAGAAGATGCACAATGTCGGTTCATAGTGCCATTCAAGCATCTGAGAGCAAAAAAAAGTTCATGAAACTTGAATGAGTGTACAAAAACATGCAAAAACTTTTTTTTGTTTTGAATCTCTCCTACAGATACGCACCCTCTCCTCCTCTCTTCATCTTGTCCTCTTTATAATGTCGTTAGCTTTTATTTTTTGGATTTGACCAAGGGATATTAACGTAATATTATTCTCTTTTTCTATTGATCCCGCAAGAAAAAGAGACTCGTGATGAAGTGTTTGGTGATGACTCTTTTTTACAATGATCCTCTCCAAATGGATTAAATATTTTTAAAATTATTAGTGACAATTTTTGTGAAACAATTATTTTTTTATTTGATTACAGATAGATGATGCTACTCTACAACTTTATAAGGTATAAATATTTACACATTTGACTCATTTAATTTAACTGTTTCTATTAGTCAACACAGGACATTTAACTGACTTTAACCTTGTTTTTCTACATAATAATATAATAAATATTCTCTTGTTCTTGTTCAAGGATGGGGATTACGGCACCTATTTGGATTTGGAAGCCTCCATCAGTGAGCAGCAAGAAGAATTTGATGGATTCCTCAACAAGTAAGTTTTTTTTGCTATTATATATAAAACACCTTTGATATATCTATAGCTAGTTGATTTTTATACTTGCTGATTTTTTCCCTTTCAATTTTTATCTCTTAGTTAACTATCCCTCTCTCAGTTTTGCCTATACTAGTCTTTTGGTGCTTTCCCTATATTATTAGTGTTATATTAAATAAGTATCCCAATTATGTTGTTGGTGGGATTCATTATTTCAAGTTCAATGGATCCAAATATGTAAGCACCCCGTGAATCCATGAACAAACATGTAATACTCCATATAGAGTACAAGCATCTTCAAGACATTCTTCATCTCATCATGATCCTCAGCCATCATTTTGAATAATATTCTGCTCTCTGTTTGAGAAGCAGTAGCAAAACGGCGTCTTGGCTCATTCAGCCACACAAAGTCAGGACTGTATTGATCTTGACCTAATGCTTACAGCATTATTATAAAGATTCCAAGAAGGCATACACTAAGTAGACTCATCTTGAATGAATCAAGATAAAAACTATTAATGAAATTTTTTTTTGAGGGCCTCAATATCTTGACTTTTTTCTCTCTCAAACATTATTTAAGTAAAAAAGTATAGCCGCCAACCATTTTTTTTGAGGCAATATGAGTATAATAAAGATTGTTTTAGGTCATCGATCTGAGACAGTCAATCTTTCATATCGTGTTCATTTTTTATATGTGTGTTTTCAACAAATCATTCCTCCATGAATTCTGTACAGAGTGCACAATGTGAAAAATATTAACTAAACTTTATACCGACAAAGTCAATTAAATGGATGTTTTTAATTTCAAGAATATTTTTGGTCAAGTAAATGAATCTTTAGAGGATTTGAAAGATAGAGATTTTCTATAATATTCATATTGAAGGATGATCATGTATAAAATAATATCTATACTGGACACTATACGTACAGATCATAATGTAGTACAACCAGTACAAGCTACAAGCTAATAATAATCATGCCTGAATCAACGGATTCATTGGGTAGACTTGTGTATATTCTGGTTTAAACTCTTGATATTGTGATTAATGGTAATAATACCTTTTTATTTTAAATTGACAACTGCATGATATTTAATAAACTTAAATGCAACTTAATTATAGGGAATCTTACCCGAAGAAACTTGTGGAGTAATTATGCGTGTACACGAGAGAAGAATCTATATATCTTAGTACCGTTCTCAAACTTGAGTCATTTTGTGTTTGTTTATTTTATCAGAGACGAGTTGTATAAAACAGTTTCATTTAATTCACGTAATTACACCATTCTGTATTTTTATTCGTGATCACCGTCACAGATTACTCCTTCCCTATGTCTAACTTGTACTCTTTGTTGTATTTGTACTAGAGATGAGAGGTTAAATTTAAGATGAGAATCAAAAAAGTAAAATATTGACCATCATAGCGCTTTACGATGAAAACTTAGTCAGAGTAGATGGAGGGCTCTAGATAAATATTTTAACCAGTTTTTAAATGTCATTTCGGTACAATTCAAGTCCAAATTATAGGACTGAATGGTCCATAATGTAAAGTTTATGTAAACATGATTAGCATTGATCTGAAAGATACGGAGGGAAAAAGTGCAAGTGGCTCATTTGGTTAACATTTAACAGGAGTAGAATATTGAATAGAATATTAATTTTGTAAAAGGAGCACGTAGACATATGAAGAGCCACGGGGAACAATGACAGACTTTTGTTTGTATCCTACAAAATAATTATTTACAAAATATGCTTTATGTATAATCTAATTTTATGTATGAATGCTGAGAGAATCAGTAGCCCTAATTGTGTAAGTACAGATACACCCATCCATTTTTATAGTTTGTTTTTGTTTTGATTAAACGAATTTTAAGATGAGGTCAATAATTAACAAAATTATGTTGAGCTGTTGCCTCAAGGCTTTTGAGTTTATGAAGGACGGGAATAATTATTTAAATGAGATACATAAATGACATTAGCTTCCCTTGTTGTATTTTTGGTTGCGAGTTTATTTTTCAAAATAGCCAGGGCCGTAAATCTAAATTGTGGTAAATAGTATTTATTCATTCACAGTCAGTTCTCGTCGTGTTATTATGCATTTGACGATTGTTGAGGAGGACTAACTTAGTACATACCTATTTTAATGGTGAATGCATTATTGAGAAGAAGCATCAAATGTTAGTCTAGACGAGACCTTGCGCCTGGAATTAACAAATGGACTGTGGGATTATTATACATACACGTAATAATAGGTCATCGGTTTTTGTAATGAGAATCGGATGAGAATCCTCAGTTTCTGCCCGTCCCAATGGAACAATCCTTTTTCATTGTTCAAAAACATTTCTCTCTCCATTCCAACCTGTAAGATTCTCTCTCTCTCTCTCTCTAATGGCAATGATAGCCCTGGTGGATTGTGCAATATATTTTGTCTGAATATTAATTCACAAAAGTGAAAGAAAATGATACAAAAGTTGTGAATTATTTTTCATTTCAATTTATTCAATTTGGTTAGTGAACTCCGTGAAAGATTAGAGGGTTTGAGGAATTGTGTAATCTTGTAGATGCTACAGGTAAGAGAGAGGGGACGATCTGATTGCTCCAACGTTTACATTATACGTGCCTTGTTTTATTTGCATATGGGGAGGCCCATTATTATTTCCAATGGTCGACTCCAAGTGTTGGCTGGCACACAAAAAGCATGTAATGTACACTTACATAAGGAGTGGACAGCCAACTAGTGACACTAAACTGGTTTAGCAGTAGTTTGAGGAAATTTCATTGACGAGGATCAACCATTCAGATAAGACAAAAAAGAGCTGGAAAATATTTCCCCTTGATGAGACTCACTGATTTACTCCGAGTAACAAATTCATGACTCAAAAATTTGACTTTTGTCTTTAGATAACGAAAAATGCTTCAACCAAATATTTCATTTTTTGAATATCACTACATTTCCTCTTATTCCCCCCCTCTCCTCCTCCCTTGGATTCAGGGCAGAGTCTAATTATTTACATAGTAAATGAACCAAAAAGATTGTCCACCAACGGTAAACTCCTTGTCTACCTTGACAATCAGTCAAAAATCTTTTATTCTTTCATCATAAACAAATCAAGTTGATTATCAAAGTTTAGTTCCCGTCAAAATCCAAAATTTTCAAAATTATTATTTAATACTAAGCCCATGAGTAGGTATTACGTAGATGCCAAGGTGCCAAGTCTACAAATTAAGGGAATTCATTTTAGTGGTAAATTTTCAATAAAATAAAATATCAGCTGATATAGTTAACTAGACGAGTAGAAAAGGATAAGAAATTAAATGAATACTCTGCATTATTACTGGAGGTTAAAATTAAATGGGCTCGCAAAAGTAACAAAAGATATTGAAAATGTTATCAAATCTCTGGCGTCAAAACACAAAATTGGAAATAGGAGAAAACCAGACATGAAAGGTGTTGTTCAAAGACATATGATGTAGTCATAACAAACAGTAAATGTTTTGTGTTTTTCAAAAATCTTTAAGTATAAAATGACTGTATCAAGAAAAACAGAAGGATCTGGAAAGAGAAGAGAGAAAGAGGGGGGCTCATATTGAACTTCTCATGTACATTGTCCCAATGAAAAAACTCTCAGTTTTGACATGATCGTACGCCAAAGAGGAGGGAAACGGTTGGTTGTATGGATTAATTTTCCGTTTTTTTTGTTCACAGTCACAGATGATGTTATATTTGTATCATTCTCGTGGGTTCTGTTGATGAGGATGCTGCTGTATGGATTTATATGCATTTTTTTCTCCAACTAAAATTACGTTCAAGTTGAGAGCAAGCTGGCAAATTTTTTTTCTCGTTTTTTTTCTCTGGCAACTTCCATTGAACTCTTTTGGAGCCGAGAATAGCTCCACGATTACATAGCAAGAGAGAGAGAGAGAGATTGTTACATTGTGATGGTGTGTAGAAACTCATCCACAATTTCATTGAACATGCGAATTTGACTTTCACTTAGAGTGAGTATGATTGGGCTCTCGTGATTCGTATCATCATGCGTTTCGCATTGCAGTGCGAAGAATACTTATAAAACATTTTTATGTTGGAAATGGTTCCGGTTTGCCCAACTAGGTTTATTACTTTCATGGGGATTGTTTTTTGTTGAGCATCATCAAATTTCCTATACAAAAAAATGGTTTTTTTCTGAGTACTCGTATCTTTACATTGAATGGCCTCAAATGAAAATTTCTATTTAAATGTGTGGTATATTTTCTTTTTTATGATTATTTACATGGTTTTTGGTCTCGAGTTATAAAGGAGGAGGAGATTTTTGCTAGTTGTGGACAAGTGAGTTTTTGGGTGAAATATAAACAAACTTTGTCTGTTGTCTTCTCTCGAGTCTCAAGAGTCGCTTGATAATTTAAGACAAAGGGAAGCTCCTCAAGAGTGAGATCATTGGGGAGACGTCCATTATTTTACACACATGCTGTAAATTACAATGCTGACGGAAGGAAACAAAGAAAATTTTACATGATCTCGTGCTCAACCCTTTTTTTCTCCTTTTTTTCACCGCTTTGAGACTAGGCGACACAATTGAGTCTATTTTCAACTTACAAATTCTGATTCCAGAGTCTTTTCACATTCCAAGAAAACCCCCGTTTTTCAGTACTCCAAAAAAAATGGTCATGTGAGAAAAAAACTGTACAAAGTATTTCAACGTACTTTGTGTTTGTCTTTACACAAAAAAAGGTTGCGAATAGTCTAAAATTAATGACAGAATGAGTGAACGATTTTTCACAAAATTGGCCTCCAGACTTGCTCAACGACCTGATTTTTTTGGTGTATGAAAACATGGCCATGATTTGATTGAAAGAAAGAGCTTGCAATAAAAATGAGTCATTCTGTTAAAAAGTTGAAAGTTATTACATAATTGTCTTTATTTCGCACGTGGTTTTGAGCTAAATTGAAATGTAAAATAATTCGTGTGAGAAAAAAATGGCTAAGTTTAGGAGAGACTCAAGAGAAATTTGAGGAGAGTGACAAGGTGACTGCAAAATTTCATGAACATTCTCTCCCTATCGAATGGGAATACTCGTATGCTAATTATTACAGTCAGAACTGAACAGGGAGACAAGTTGAACGTGTCTACTCGTACAGTGGCTTAAACAAAATTCAGTTCAAAGGTTTCTTTTCTCCGTCCTTTGATATCAAATTGACCTGTTTGGTGAAAAAGTCAAGGATGATGATTTATCCTTTACGCCAAGTATAATGGGATACGGGCAATCTCTACTACTATACGTTAAACCATGCTATACAGATATTAACTAGATCTATAACCATTTTTTTATAATAAAACAAAAGTTGGCCTTAACGCCAATTTATAATACTAGATGAAAAAAAGGAGGGATAATTTACAAGGGCATTTGTTGAAATTCAAAAGGAACTATTAAATATTGACATGATTAGAGAATATTCTGATAAAATTAACTATAATAGTAGTCATAGTTGAATGAGAATGAGAAAGGAGGGATAAAAAGGCTAATTATTTTTACATTATAAAAAATCCTCATATGATTTTTATGTCTTTCTTTCACTATTATTTACTATTTTACTATATTACATCTATTTATCGATGAAGTGTTAATATTATGCATGAGAATGAAGAAAGGAGAGGATGAGGGGGGGGGGGCTGAAAAAATGGGGGAATGATTTGTATATCGATGCCTCACCTCGATCATTGTCTCGCATTTAATTTTTGCTACCGACTTGACGCACCGGTTTCTTTATGTGTATGACTTGGAATAATTTGAAATTATTGCAAAGTGTGTTGAGCTCTAAATGGCGTTGATAGACCATGTTGTGAAGTCTTTTGTGATTTGTTACAAAACGTGAATTTCGGAAGGTTGCTCTTTTAACTTAAGGTTGTACATATAAGTCCATAGTCTTGGAGCTCCCTCCGTCAATTTTTTTTTCATTTCTTGTGAACATAAAAAGAAGCCAGATGTTGGGAGTCGTAAATCAGGACGCAAATGAATTAACACTCTTTGAAAATGAACTCAAATTTACTGATCGTATCTTTGATCATCATCATCATCTACTGATTTCAATGAAATGAGAATCCTTTTCTTTCTCTCCCTTCATCCCAGTTTTCTGTACTTGCATCGGTTAAATAGAATCTGCCCTTTCGTTAGTACAGTAGTCGTAATATGTGTGTCTATGTGTTAATTGTGTGCTAAAGGTGAAAGGATTTCCCTTCACAAATAAATTGTATGTAGTGTACATGCATTGAATGACGTTGAAGGAGAATATTCGGATTGAAAAAGATAATGATATGCATGGTCAGGACCATAACATTGCTAATGGAATTCATGAGAATCTGAGTAACCTCCCTAGTCATCATCATAATAATATTTTTACCATTTTAAAAAGGTTTTTTTGAGACTCCCAGTAATTCCAGTAGCTTCATAACTTTGTAAAACCAAGGAGGTTGTAGTTGTACAGTGTCAAGTACAATTGCTCGAATATTTCAATTTAATTTCAACCATCTTCCTCCTGTTAATTTACAAGGTGTTTTTCTTAGAGTGTCTTTCACGTAAAAATTTTTTAAAAAAATCTCTTCTTGAAGCATCTCCACTTGTCTCATAAGTTGCTTAACATGACATTAAATTGCAAAAGATTAAGACTCTTGTCATTACACACCGTAAAGGTTAAAATGGCCTTTTATAGTGAATTTTAATTTATTTCATATTCTTTCCTTTGTGTTTTCAATAAAAATTAAATCATTTGTGGGGAGAAAGACAATATTCGTGCTAAAAAATATAAAAATAATGAAAATAGAAAAAGTGATTGCATCCATAAAAAACTATACACATATTTGGAGTACACAAATATTTTTAAAAAATTCTCTTCAGTGACTTGGTGTGAGACACTCAACCATTTTTAATTTAGAGGATGATGCTCGTCTGTCATTTGTTGTTAAAATGTCCCCCTGTGAGTTGACTCTTGTTCTTTGTGGCAGTTTAAAAGATGACATAATTTTGTTGTTGTTGAGATGAAGACAGATGTTTTTGTGACTTGGTGCTTGCATACAAGTTAATTGATCGCATTTATTTGTCAAGACTTGTTGAATGAAAAAAGATTTTGGTGGTCAATGTGGAGGAAGAGGATGAGTAGGAGATGGAATGGAATTCTTTGGTAGTGTGAGGAAGGGATATAAAAAACAAGACATTTTCTTGTTGACAGCCTTTGTACGTGTTTGGCCGTAATTGTGAGGTGTTATATACCGGTAATTTAAACTGACGACTATGTGGCCATGATAGTAAAACAAGTTTGACATGCAGTAAAACCAGACAGAAGTTTTATACACTGACGCTTAAATTAAATGTAGCAAAAGATTTTTTCTAGAGAGAGAGGAGCGTGAATGGCCCCAACAACAAATTGAGAATGTGTTACAGTCACTGGTGAGATGAGACAAGTGTACAAAATTTGAGCCCATTTTCCACGGTTTCACTGGAGTCCTCTTCTTTTTCATATCGTACATGTGGAGTTGACACTGGAGCAAAAAAACGATGATAAAATTTTCATCTGTCTCTCTTCTTCTATTATCTGGGATTTAATAGTTAGATGCACTTTGTGTTGAGGACCATTCTTAAATCTGATGAAGGATGAACAACAAAAAACTGTTTTGGAAGCCTATAATGACATGTCTACCTTTTTTAACTTTCGCTTTTGACTACATTTAACATTATGCACTGTGACCGGTCTCCTCCACAAGAATTGAGGGAGAGACTCTGTAAATTGTAGGATTTTAATGCGTGCAATTGTAGGAATGAGAGAGTCCAATAGTCATCACAGGTAACATTCACAGAGAAAAAGACAGTTACGGTGATTTCACGGTGGTCGCTAACTCATAATCCGACAGTTTTTACAAAGCTCTGGCTCCATTCCTCTGATCAAACTGAGATTAAAGTCCTTTTGTCCTGTGTCTTCTAATGATAAATTTATCCCTCGTGGTGAATCTGCCATGTTTAAAAAAATGTAAATTATTTCATGAGGGAATGTGATGAACTTATACAGAAAATGTAATTGGAGTAAGTGGGCAAATGAATTCAACTTGATTAAAATTTTAGTTGAGAATACACAAAAATTCAAATTGTACTTAAAAGTTATTATGATTTGTGAAAATATTTAAAAAAGAGACAACTTGTGTGTGAAGGAGAATATGTAGAGAAATTCAATTTTAATAGTTTTACACATTTGTGATTATAATTTCGACACGCGGACCAACTATCATAAGAGACCTTGATTAACCTTTTGTCTTGGTGGTGTATGGTCAAAATGAAATGATTTTCGACAATGAAAAGACTTGCTGAGTGTGGTGTAGTGCTTGTGGTGAAATTATTATCAAAAGATTGTTTCTTAATAACACGACCAGTGAAATGTGAATTAAAGAACGAAAAAAAAATTCATTCCGTTTTTCATAAGCACACCATTGAAAAAAAACTTGGCAGGCAGACAACTACGAAATAAATTAAATTCAGCGTCATTCTGATTCGTACACACACACACACTCATACGCACACAAGTGCGTAGAATATAAAAGAGTGAGATAAAGAAGAAGAATAAGAAACTGGATGAAAAAAAGGGGAAAGATTGACCGTGGAAAATGAGACAAGATTCACATAGAGGATCGCCTTCATTACAATCACATCATAAAGTTAATCCCGAGCTGGAATCAAAATCAAGGCGGCGGCGGCAGTGCTATGAGCCACAGAAAAGTGGACGACAACGAAAACAAAACTTGATTGAAAAGTATGTTCACGAAACATGACATTTGAAAATATGCGTACGGGGAGACTCCATTCAATGAATCCCTAATAAATTGTTTACAACCAGGGCCATCACAAAATTGTCCTTTTTTAATGTATCCATATACACACTGTCCATATACAAATTCAGACAAGACGTAACCAAAAAAGTGTATACTTTTACCTTGTTCTTTGGTCTTCCCATGTTGTCTCAAGAGTAGAGAAAGAAAGAGATAAAGAGGAGAGATGTTAAAGATATGCATAACAAAATTTGAAAAAGATTTTCACACAATTTAAAAGTACACGAGAGAGAGAGAGAGAGAGAGAAAGGATTGAAATGAATACGCGAGTGCCCGGCGTCCACGTTGTATGATATTTTAGTTGAAAAAAAATAAACATGCATGATTCCGTAATGTGATGTGATGTTGTGTAGAAAAAAAGTAATTGGTATGCTAATCCAAAAGTTATAAAAAACGGCTGAGAGGTGAAGGTTGTCTTATACTTTATTATGTGTGTACTTGGGAAAGATGTTTTTCTCTTCCTTTTTTCCTTCTTGTTACATTCATTCTATTTAGTACATGAGCATGTAATATGTGTGATTGTGCCGTGTTGTCTAGAATAATCTTATGGCATCACACTACATGGTCTAGTCTTTTTGGTATGATGCAGATCAGACTCAAGAGTTGTGCCTATATATGTAATGTATCAAATATCTCATCCCAAATACCAGTCATGGGATTGGGATGAACATGAGATACAAAAATCCCCTCCTCCTCTTCTTCCCATTTCATAATACCGCTAGAAAGGAACCTACGCACACACACAGTTGTGTATTTGATATTTTGCAAAAATTATAGCCTGCCAAGTAATCAGGAAGGAACTGCCAAATAAAAAATAAAATTTTGTGTGTACTCCTCTCTTTCTCCTACTCGTAAAAGAGTCATCCCTTTGTTTCCTTGTTCGACTGTTGTACTTAGGACTAGAAATTATTTCAATAATAGATTATACTTGTTTCCATCTTAAACCTTAAAGTATTAACTTACGGTAGAGACTCCGTGTTGTGTGTACTCTGTAGCTGACCACCGCTGAGACGAGCCCCTAAAAAGTCAACTGGCTAATCATAATAAATTTGTACATACTTGCATGTACATTACATATCCAATAATTTCATATTATTCTGTCTCTTATGTGTAGGCTCCTTTAAATCTCATGTTATACGACCAGATTTCTCATGTGATGCATTTTTTTATATATATTTCCTACTCCCTTTCCGTTTTAATTTCATTACAAACTTGTCTTAGAAATTGCCATTTTAATGACATTCCAAATGACCGAGAAAATTGCAAGTTGATTATTTGATTTTGGGAAATTATTAACCAAACACAAATTGTAATATATAATACATTACATATATATACGTACAATATTTGATGATAAAGTTCATTTTATATGGTAGATTTTCATATTAAATTGCAGTTACAAGTTACAGAAACGTTTAATGGGTATGGGATGGTTAATAGTAGGAATTATTTGTCTATTTATCTTTCTCTCTGTGTAAACAATATTTTATCTCTCGTGATATTTTGAATGTCAAGGTTGTGTGTCAGAAATCATTGCGTTGAAAATAAAAAGTTTAAAGTTATTAAAAGAAAAATATTTGACTCTCTCCGTCCCTCTGCATGGCCATTTCCTACTTACGAATGGTTTTTTAGCTTTAAAAGACGTGCTGGGCACCCAAATAATAAAAAAACAAAGTAAGAGTTGATCATGTATACCTACCATTTTTACTTAATAGTAGTCGTGCAGAACTGTGGAAATGGACATTTTACTAGGAATTTCATTAGTCATCCTTTTACTCTCCTTTTTTTGACTCGTGGAGATGAGCATCTCAATCTACGACTAACACACATGGTCCATCAAGTCAAATAGACCATTGGATAAATAATGACATGCAAAAGAAAATATTTGAAAGGAAAAGGGAAACAGGAAAACTTTTCCATTGTTCAGGTAGTCTGAGTATTGCCTATGTATAGTATGTATGTATATGTACATGACACAACTATTGCCAATTCTCAGTCGGGAGTGACTATATTTCGGGTAGATCATGGTTCTTAATGCGAATGCAATCAAGTGTGTAGCTAAAGGGTAGAGAATCTCTACTACTACAAAATATTATGAGGGTCGTTTAAAGAAAATGCTTTGTGGTGAGACGTCAAAGTCATTTTTATTTTTTATGGCCCCGTATCCTACAAGATTTTTACTTTGCCTCAGTTTTTTAACGTATGAGTTTGTTGTAGAGGATCATTGCTCTATTTCAACGAAAGGAAATCCTAAATTCTACAAAGATTTTTTTTCTTCATCCCATTGCATCCTTAAATTTGTCAGATGAAACTGGTATAAGCGTAACGGCGTGACTGGGATCTCTCTCTCTCTCATTGGGGGTTCATGAGGTCGCTGTCAATGTGCTTATTTCGTTAGAGTTCAAAATATTTTTTTTGTTTACTTGATAGTCACCAAATCATGCATGAAACACAAAAAAATGAAAAGGGAATGAAAATGAAGTGGTGAGACTGTGTATACAGTATGGATAAAAATCCTTGTTGAATTTAATATCGAATTGTCAGTATAAGGCTTATAGAGGCTATAGGGCAAAACAAAAGATGTCTTCTGTATTCTTAAATGTAGGGAGCATTTCGGGAGCAATGTCATCCGGCGTCGTTCGGTGAACTTTTGCTATTTACCAAAAATTCTAATAATGGGTCGTCAATTCATGCCTCATTTCCTTGTTACTTTTCCCTTTACTAATAGCAAGTTGTTATAAACATGATGGATAAAATGAAATTAATTAATGATGGTGTTTTTGATATTTTTAGCCGGAAAAATTCAATCGTATTACGCGCCCAATTGCCAGTTCGAGTCCATGCTATTATCGGTGAGTTTTTTGTTTACTGAGTGTAGTAAATAAATATTTATTGTAAAATATTGTTGAATTGATTACTAATTGATTTTGTTTTCTTCATTCTACAGAGAAACTATTGAACTCGGATGGCCCGGAATTACGACGAGCTTTGTTTTCTCTCAAGCAGATTTTTCAGGTGTGAAGTTTATGTCATTAAATACTAAATTTTGATTTTAAATATTATTGCTATATTGGTTGGGATGTAGAAGAACCAATTTTTCATCATATTGTTCACAAGATTTTATAATCTCATGAACTTGTTGTATAGTCTTGAGAGGAACATGTTTAAGTTGTTCGGTCTCTCAATATTTGTGATAAATTGAACCATAAATTTAAGAGAACAAAAGATGTGATTTTTCAAATCCTTGTCACGTCTCTCTCTCTCTTGTTTTGTCCTTTCAATTTAACTTGTTTTAATAGTATTTGTTGTAGTACAAGAGGTGTGAGAGATGCCAAAGTCGGCACAAGAGTTTTAAACCAATATCTTTGTCAACATTTTCATCTTGTTTAGAAAATGAAAACATTTTATGATGTAACAGAGGCGGAGTTTGAGTCCTCTCCATTGTTGTTTTGTCAAAGAAATGTCTACTTGACAGACTTGAATTATGGAGAGATCCACGACTAGTCTACGTTTTTATTATTGGTTCAATGCTTTCAGCTATTATATCAATTATATATCCTTTGTTTTATCTTTTTACTTGGTAATCTTCAAGGTGTAGCTCATTTGTTTAACAGGAATTATGTATTTCATTATTATTAACAAAAAAAAAGTTCTTTTTTTACTACTTTCTTTTGTTTATTACTTTTACTTTACTGTTCTCTATCCTAATATTCGTGTAAAATAAATTCTTTGATGACTCAAAGACGTGTGCCTGAGACAACAAACTTTTACTATTATGATTCATACGCATTAGTTTGAAATGTAAATTAAAAGTATAGTTCAAGTTAATTTTAGTTTAACCAAGTCAAAATACTTAAATTATATTAATTTTTAAATGTAGGAGGACAAGGATTTGGTCCATGAATTCGTTGAGAATGGGGGACTCTCATGTCTCATCAAGGTTTGGACTTGATCAATTTATATACCTTACATCATGTAATATTTTTAATATAAACTAACTTGTTTAAATTATGTTTAAACTAGGTGGATCAAAACTATCAAAATTACATTCTTCGTGGTGAGTATAAAACTTTATTGTATATTTTAAATAAGGATGAAGATTCTCATATTAGTAAAGTATACAGACACATAATTACATGAGAAAAGTCCGTACTTGAGGGGCTCTCCAGTTTTATTTTCTTTGGTTCATTTTTTACGAGTAATTTTTATGGAAGAATTATTAGTGTGTTGATGATCCACACCGGCATCCCATTATATTATTATCCAAAAAAACATTTGCAATACTATTACTTTCATTTTATTACCTCCTGTGGCTGGCTTTGAACCTTAAAATTTTACATGTAACAATATAAGTAACTACAAGTTGTCTTCATGGGGCTCGTGTAATTTCTATGGGCATTCCTTAATTATATAAATACCCTTTAACATTCCTCTTCATGGTCCTCCACAAGTTCATTGTGCGGGACTCTTTTTCTGTTGTGAATATCAAAAGTTATGTATAGTTTTGTTGTAATTATTTATTTTTTTATGATGAATATGTAGCGATTGGACAAATAATGCTGTACGTGGATGGGATGAACGGAGTGATGGGGGACATTGATACGATTCAATATCTCTACTCTCTAGCAGCCAGCAAATTTCGTCTCGTTCAGAAGACTGCTCTCAAGCTATTACTCGTCTTTGTCGACTATGTCGAGTCCAATTGTCTTCTCTTGATTCAGGCGGTGACAACTCATGACATTTTGAGAGGTTTTTTAATACACAACATTTTCATTTCCTTTTTAATTTAAGTATACAAAGACTGCACAAGAAAAAGATGTTCGTGTCCAGCTAAATATCCTTGAAATTTAACAAGGAAAACGTTGTATGTACCTACTTACAAGAAGATTAAATTGAAAGATTAGACAAATTAATCTCGAATTATTATTTTTTGTTTGTACACGAACAACATGCTTATTACAGATAATTTAATTAGGGGTAAAACGCGAGCGAGGAGAAAAACAATTTAATAGTTTACAATTTTATACATGAAAAAATGTATTTATATTATCCCTCATGTTCTGCTTTAAAAAATATTCAAAATTCTGGGAAGAGTGACTTAATTTCATGTCGTCGAGTTGTAGATAGAGAATATACACCTGTAAAAAATCTATATGAAAGATGATAATGTTGGCAGTCGTCATTGCCAATGTTTTGAGGGGACAAAAAAGAAAACGATCTTGTCCTTTTTTGTGTTGGTTGAAGGGAAATAAATCTGACGTACCTATATAATAATCTACATACAGTGTATTTTTTGCTTGTTGTCTTGTGGAAGTCACTCTTATGTTGGAACAATTGTTTTGTACAAAATCCTGTGGTTTTTTCTACGAATGTCACAGACAATGGACACATACTATGTGGGACAATGATGATGTGATGTATTTGTTTTTTCTCTTTCTTTCATGAACAGGGTTGCCTTTATGGAGCAATATCTTGACATTACTTCGTGAGCACGACTCTGGGGACACGGAACTGTTGGTGTATGCCATGACGTTAATCAATAAAGTTCTCAATGGAATTCCAGACATTGATACTTACTACGATCAAGTGGATGCTTTGGAAGAACAAGGAATGACCACCTTAATACAAAAGTAAAAAAAGATTCTAAATTCTCTCTTTGTCTTGAGTAATCATAATATTCATCCATAATCGAGTATCACTCAATGTACAAAATTCACTTTAAATTCCATTGTCTACTGTATACTTGTTAGACTAATCCTTTTATTATCTCTCTCTCTTAGCCATGTAGAAGCTATATGACTGCATTTAAAAAAAATTGCCATTGAAATACATTAGATTGTGTGGACATGTAACTGAGAGTTTTAAAAATGGCCATATAGTTGGTTGGGACACAGTGTTAATGTTAATGTAGTACAATTGACTCCATATCAAGTTCACAACAAGTTACCCCTTTCCTTGTACACATACAAATTCTGTATATCATTGAGTACACTAAACCGAGAAGCCAATTAGTAATTACAATGATGGTGTAGGTATAATGTAGTCAACTCTGTGTAGAGTTTAAACTACAAGTGCCTTTGAGCAATTTAACAAGGTAGAATTGACATAATGAGAGATGGAAAAAAATTGTTCAAGATTTGCATACTTTTAACCACCCTTGTAATATGTAAACACGCTCGCCTGTCAAACTCTGAGCCTTTTGATACTCATTTAGCAGTCCATTCAACCAAATATTTACATTGTTAACGTTCTTCAGTCGTCATCGCCTTGTCTTACATGTCTGTCTGTACATATATTATGTATAATGTTATATGATTGCTTGGCTCTTGCTTCCTCCTTCTTGACTTCCGTCCTCGTAGGTTTGTCCCTCTCTAACTTAACATTGTCTACTCTCTGTACATTACCTTCCATAAGGAAAATATTAACAAGATAGGAATAATTATGCATGAAATAAATTTGGTTGGATTCTAAAGTAGATATAGCAAATAATGTATGGATAATGGACCGCTCAATTTTATTTGTACAAACAAAGCAAATAAAAGCTGACCTGCCCCTTTCCTTCCTACTTGTTATTTTTTTTATTGAGTTCTCGTTAGTATTTTGGTACAGATACTTAATTTATGTTTATAAGTTAAGTACATGTATGTTATTTTCTATCCTTGGGACCACCACCGAAAATTTGTATGAAGTGCGTATTAAATAAGATAAGACTATACTTTATGTATTTCTTTATAAATTGATTTTCCTTATGCGAGTCATTACAAGTGTTGAAAGGGCGACGGCTCATATAAATTTATGTGTGGCATAAAAATAATGGATATCTATAATAAGATAATGAAAGATATCTGTACACAGTTTTAAAAACATAGATTGAATTTAAGTAGCATATATAATTAATATTTATTAACCAGTACATGGTTAATTAATTTTTTTTGACGAAAGTCGTGACTTGGGGGATATACTTATGGAAGCTCATTTTTGAAATTTCCGTAGACTGCAATAAAAAAAATATGAATAAATAAATTTGTGGGGGAACTGAAACGAGACTGTCATAAAATCTGGATCAAGGCTACATAAAGAATAATAATTATTGACGAGATTCAATTTTGTTACCTAATTTTCACATGTTTGGCAGCAGTGCAATAATCTTTGTGTACTGTAGAGTTAATACACAGGGACAGAACTAAACCAGAGTAAAATTTATAAGAGGAGGCGATGAGCTATAGATATGCCAATTGAATCTCTTTCTCATGCAAAAAAATCAAAAATTTTGTGTATGGTTTAGGTGTGGATACTTGTATAAAAAACAATAAAATCTTTCATCAAATAATGTATACGCGTCAAGGCATTTTGAGATGAAGTGACGTACTCAACATGATTTTATCGTGTCAATGTTATTCAATCGTAAAGACTTTTAAATACGAAATAAACGAATTACATCAATATATTTATTCTCTACTTCTTCTTTTGTCTGTTAAAAATGATGATTTAGTATACCAAAATGTTTATGAAATAATGTTTGCATGCTTTTGTATGATTAGCATGTGAATTTTATATTTTTGTTGTTGACCAGCAACACTGTCCATTATTTCTACTTAACTACCCTCCAGTCTGTAATTAGGGGTCTGTAGTTAGAAGGATAAGCATCTGATTTTCAATTAGTGGACACACTAGGGGGTTTCATTTTTCAAAAACGCAGGTGTGGTTTTACTTAAAAAACAAATTTTCTTTGTTGAAAGACTGGACCCCAAAAAGAGTTTTAATATTTTGCCCCATTTTCTCGTGTGTACAATATTCCCTTCTTCGTTCTTGACAGACTCAAAAGAGAATTTAGGAAAATTAACGTTAGTTTAATAAGGTACTTTGCCAATGTGTACATGTACAGATAGTCTAGCTATCTTTCCGCAAGGAAAAACAAAGGGAGAAAATGCAAAACATGTTTGCCAATGCCTGTATAGTAGATGCAAATCCCATTGCCTCGTTGTTTGGTTAATTACTCATGAAGGATGGACTGTAGCATGTACACATGACAGACAATATTAGTTAATGTGTGTACAATATAGAAATTATAGAATGATAATTGTTGTAAAGAACCATGATGATGGTTTTACATATTATTATTTTTCCATCCAACTCCTTGTCCTGGCTTTTAGTTATGTTGACTAACGTTTTTTGTACCATTTTCTCTCTCATTACTCAAAACTTAAAGGATAGACAGGCTTCTTTCAAAAAATATTGAGAATTTTGTGCATATTAAAACTAAAAGGAAGGAATACCAAGCTGGTCATGTTAAAGTAGCCATTTTTAACCCAGTTTTATACTTTTTCTGTTTACACTTTATTTTCAAGGTATATGGGGAAACAGTGTGCTGACTTGGATCTTTTACAGGTAAAAATAATTTTTTCTCTTTCGTATTTACTGTAGTTAGTTAGTATAAGTCGCAATAAGTATTTACATGAAAATTATTACCTCTTCAGAGCCTAAAATATTGTATAATTATAACTTTTACAGCAGTTTCAAATTTACGAAGTGGTTCTCAAGCATGAAGATGGGGAGGAAGATAGTATCATGATGCATCTTGACGAGGGCATGCGGTAAGGACAAAAAAATATTATTTTTATGCAATACTTTTTTCCTGCCTTCCTCCCTCTTAATCCGAAACGTTCCATTGAGAAAGGAGGGCAGGAGAGTCTTGTCTTGAACATTATCCCTTTATTTTTGTGTTACTACTAAATAGAAATTAAATTTCAAGTGTTTGTTCCGAATTTACAAAACGTTGACAAGACAGACACTTTTTAGTTGATTTTATACAAAAAATATTTATAAAAGTGTTGGTATGTGGCAAAGTAATTGAATTCAAAAATATTTGAGACTCTTAAGACTGCCCAGAGGTCTAAATTAGTTTGATTCTCTGACACGCTGCGGTGCTAGAGTTCGTGGGGGAAATTAGAGACAGTGCGGACGTTCCAGCAGAGTAAAATCACATCAAGTTACTC
>JAQIVZ010001088.1:0-41039 GCA_034700945.1 Arrhopalites spinosus | reverse complement strand
AGCTTGAAAATGATGAAAGTGTTTTTTTCCGTCAGTGATGTTTCTGATATTGATGAGGATTAAATTTTAGATTAACTCATTCTTTCATTTTTTTCCATTTTTCAATTTATAATTACATAAAATTATCAAAATAATATTTGAAATGTGAAAACAATAAATAAGCGCCTATGCTCTAATAACCTCTAATAAGGGCCCACCCTCCGATCATATTTGACAAATAAGCGCCTAGGCGGTTAATTGAGAGTTTACGGTATATACATTGTGATTCATGATATATAACATTGTACAGACAGACAGATACATAAAATAATACACAAATTACTTAAATTAATGTGTACCACTAAATTTATTTTTTATATCCCATTTAATTTGTTATACATACACACACTGCACTGATTCTATATATATATTGTACGAATTAAGTTTTTTTTATTTGCAACAATAATGTTAGTATTTAATCTCCTGATTGCCTTTCTGAAAAAAAATGTTGTAGTGTTATAACTTGTATACAGGAAAGATAATGGTCATGATTACTATTATTTATGAAAGATGGTTGGTTGACTGTATATACATATTGTGTTTTAGACTTGTCATTATCATTAGAATGGGAGTTTCATTTTTCCCTATCTTTTTTTTGGATTCCATTGTTGGCTTGTTTTTATTTTTCGACTGACTACTGAGAGTTTGATGACTGACTTTTTTTTGTGTAAAGTTGACGGAACTTAAGAGTATATGGTGGTACATATTTGTATATATTTGTTATATAATAATTTTGGTTGTACATGTACAGAAGCAAAAAGAATCTGGAAAATATAGAGTGGACTGTAATAATAATATAGTTAAAAATATGTACACAAAAATATACAAAAAAAAATCCAAGTCTCAAGTCTTGAAGCATGGAGTCAAGGAAGCATGTTATTATCATTATTTATTTGATTGTGTAGCGTTACAAAAGCGTGTACTTTTCAGTTGGAGACGAATATGAGAGAGAGAGAGGAAATTGTCACTTATTTTCTCAACTCGTGTGATTCCCATGACGGTCAACAAGGAGGAAACCGTTTATAGGGTTCCTTCAAGACTTAACTTTTTTATATTATTTCTCTCTCTCTCTCCTTGTTATTATTTCACAATTCACAAAATATTACACAATTACATTACAATGATGATTATTATGATGACTAGAATAATATAAGAGGTATTCTCTCAATTTAGTCACATTATTATTATTTTCTAAGAAATTTGAATCGCAATTATTTGTGACAAATTATGGTTTTGGGTTTTTTTTCTTCTTCTTCTTTTTTCTTTAACATAAAAATATGTACATTTTTTTTATTCTACAAAAAAACACACACACAAGTACAAGCAGTTTAACCAATTTTTATATTATATAATATAAACTATATTAATGAATGGTCAGTTCAACGTCTTTTCATTTTATAAGAAAAAAAATTAAGTTTTTTTTTCATGACCAGAAACCAAAACCAAAGAGAGACTTAGACCAGACAAAAAGAGACATTTTGACGTTCACAGAATTATTATTGCATTATTATTACAGAGACAAAATATTTTCCTTGATGCATGTTAAAGTTTTGTACATTTTGTCTTGTGTATGTATAACAGTCACCACAAGAGAGTCTTGATAAATTTTTATGTTTTAATCCCGTGGTTAACTTGTATAATAGTTGTTGTGAAAAGAGAAAATTTGTGACTGTGAAAAAGTCCAATACGAGAGCAAAAACAACAATTTTACAAAACTTTGCATGCTCTTCATCAATTAACATTGTGTTGAATTTTTTTGGTCTTATCTTGTTAACTGATCCTACTCATCTTGCCATGGTTGATGGTTACTCGGATTTACCATGTACAATTTTATAATAATGTTTAGAAATTACTACAACAAATAAAAAACTTTTAAAAAAAATCTCCTGGAGATCAAGTAGAAAATAGCAAAAAAAAGAATGACAAGTAACTTACATAAAGTTCAGATATACGTCTTCTCATATCTTTACTCCAAAGAGCATCAAACGTCTCGTCCCATGATTTTGGATTATTCCTCATCACATTGGTTGACTTCAAGTTCACTTTTGTATGGCCAGGAAAAGAGGACAAAAAAAGTTCTTTTTTAAAAAAAAAACTAACTTTTGTCATCACCAGTGGTGTGTGACCCCAAAGTTTGAGAAAAAAAGGGGAAGACTATATCGTCATTGGTATTATATTCATTGCTCCATCATTGCAATTTTTTGACATTGTGTCGGCCATTCGCTTGACCACTCAGCCATAGATAAAGGAACACCAAGAGATGAACAAGGGGTTATAGAGTGACAAAAAACAACTTAAATTTTTTTTCACAAGTGAACGTCAGTGACTCAAGTTAAATCTTCTGCCATTAAATAATTATTTAGCTTCCCCAGCCCATAGAGTGATCATCTAAACTGTTTAATTTGTCAAATAAAAAATATTAGCAAAAAAATAGTGGATTCAAAAAGACAATTATTTAACGTGAAGAAAAAAAAGATGAGAATTTTAACCAAAACCATTTTTTATACACTCTTTTGATGTAATTTTATATATATACATTATTATTACATTACTCAAAATGCCTTTGATTGCCCTTGTTGGCAAATTTGGTACGTGTACATACTTTGTACGTACATGTGTCTGTACAATTTTTTGGGGCAAATTTTTATTGGTTGATACAAGTTACAAGTAGTAGAGAGGGGGGGATGAAAGATTGTGATTGTTTGGCGGTGATGAAATATTTTTTTTGGAGGGTAATATTGGAGGTTTCCGGTCATGCAGTTCTTGTTAGAATAATACAAGAGGAGAGTCAAAGTTATATTTTGACCACTTTTGTTTGTGCGGTTCACCACGCAGAGACGTGAGTACATAACCACATCAAATCCACGGTTTCCGGATCTCTATCATACACAATTGTGTGTGTGTGTACTCTCATATATATAGTTATATCTTTTACTCCCTATGTGAGATGATGATGATGTGTGTCTACTTTTTTTCTTTATATTATTTTACTTTGAGACTGGAAACAACGAGTCAGTTGGATTCGAGACGCTTCACCGCACTCAGACCTTGCAAAAGCCAAAAACTTCAATCATACTCGTATAACTTCTCCCTCTTGTTCTTCCATACTTAAAGTATATGGTCTTGCAGAGAGGAATTATATTCTCAAAACTAATTCACTGAACTAATATAAAAGTCAAGAGTTTTGTATGTACATGTATTAAATTATTTCTACTAGAGAGAGAGAGAGAGACAGAGTTATATTGACTCTCTCAAAGTTTTTTTTTTGCTTAACCATCAACCAATCATCATGCCATTGGGTTTGAGTTTGACTTGTTGTATGCCATTTTAACTTGGTAGAAGAAAAAAAAAGTAAACAAGTTCTCAAGACATCAAGTCCAAGTCATTCGTACTTTTTTTTTCCTTGACAAAAATAATATCATAAAATCTTTGTCTAAACTTAACCACAAAAACCCAGAGGAATATAATAAAAAAAATGTTATGAGGACAAGACTATGGTAATACAATATGAAGGGAGAAATATTCGTGACTTTCCTTGAGTTTCCTACATTAACTCTCTCAACTACCTGACCACCTCTTCAAAACCAAAATAATAAATAAAATAAAAAAAACTTGCCTCACATTTACTCGTTTACTTTCAATTATCATTTAACAATTCATTCAGTTGACTCCATTTTGTGTGTGCGCCTTAATTTTTTTTCAATTATTTGTGTGCTTTTTCTATTAAAATTAATTTTTGACACCTTTTTTTCTTCATAGCCAAATTAAATTAAAAACATTTTAATGTCTTTTTAAATAGTGCATATTTGTGCATGATGATCTAAAAGCTTTTTTTAGCCAAAAAAACAAATTAATAAAAAAATAATATTAAATTGAATATTAATTAAATTAAATTTTCTTCCCCACAGGTAAAAGCAGAAAAAAAAGAAATCTTGGCAAGTGAAAAGAAACTGTAGACACTGTTTGATAAAGAATAGTTACAAGAGAGACTTTCATCAGCTGTGTGTGTGGTGATGTTTTAAATTACATTGGGATTGGCAAGTATAAAAAAAAAAGTTACAAGAAGAGGCAAAGTGTACAAGGTAACGGTTTATATGGTACGAGGGTGGTAGTTTGAAGAAAAAAAAGAAGAGGAAAAGAGAATTTGAGAAGATTGGAACATGTAAAATCCTTTGGCGGAGTGAACCGTGAAGAGTGAACAACATTCCCGCTCACATTAACAACCTCAATCAATATATTGAGGAGGAGGAGGGGTTTTTCAGAAAAACCTCTAACCAGGCAACTACTAAAACTACTCCATATATTTCAAGTGAACAAGTCAAGTTTAGTTTTTTTCCAACCCCTCTCTATAAAAAAAAGAAGTCTTCCCAATAGATTTTTTGGGTCCTACTTGTTATATTGGAATAATCTATTATTTTATCTCTTGTGTGTGTGAGTGTATACTATACAAAAAGGAAAGAGGAACGACCATTGAGAAAAAAAGGGACACCAAGTGTTTGTTAAGAGAAGGAGAAAAAAAAAGTAGTGTGTGTCTTCTTGTCGTCGGCGACAACGTCAAGTAGGCAAACGAGCATAAAGTAACGTCCGTCCTGCCAAACCAAAGTGACGACTGCCAGTAGCAAACCACGAAAAGGAGAAGAGTTTATATATAGTTTACTCTATAGAGTTAAAGAAGAAGAAGAGGAGGGGGAGTGAAATAGTTTGCTTTTGCACATTGGTGCAAAAACCATTAGTCTCAAAGAGTCGACATTTAGTGTGGTGTACGATTACACACGAGAGAGACAGGCCGGTTGCAAACCACCAGCTGTGGGATTTGAGGTGAAATGTCTAGATTGATGTGAAATGTTTTGACCTTTTCCTCTCTCACTCCTTCAATTCTCTCTCTCT
Source organism: Arrhopalites spinosus (assembly GCA_034700945.1). Taxonomy (NCBI): domain Eukaryota; kingdom Metazoa; phylum Arthropoda; class Collembola; order Symphypleona; family Arrhopalitidae; genus Arrhopalites; species Arrhopalites spinosus. The sequence continues at coordinate 36,113 of JAQIVZ010001088.1, read as the reverse complement.
CTCTCTCTCTCTATCCCTGACTCATTTTCACCCGTGACAGGACGAGGCAAGACTTCACACACACATGTAACACTTTGAAAATTCAATACTTTGGTCTACCAACAATTTTCTTCGTATTTACTACTACCAAAAAGTCTCCCATCTTTTATATATATACATACATATACACATTGGCTTTTATTTAAGCCTATACAAATCTATACACAAAAAAAAAGTTCAAGTCAAAACTTGTGTCCTCTTTCTAGTTCAGCGTGGAAAAACCGAAATTGGAAATTGCAAAGAAATTCTTTTTTTTTCACATTGTGCTACATATATACAGTGTTAGTGTTTTGTGTTAAAAAAATAAAAAAAGTAGTGAAAAGTTTGTGCATTGTGTTCCCCCCAAGGAGAATAATTCAAGATTTTTTTGCTATTGATAAAAAAAGATAAATTGTGTGCAATAAGTTAATATACAAGTGTATACTTAATTGTAAAGTTTTAATATTAATTTAAAAAAGGAAAAGCAAGAGAGTCTAGTTTGGAGTTGGAAAAGTGGGAATAATTTTAATTTGGAATACTTGAAAAAACGTGTTGACGTCTCAACAACAAGATATTAAAAAAAACAAAAAATATTAAGATTTTTTCCAACAAAACATAATTGAGTGTGTGATTAACACTTGCACTTCAATTAGTGGAGGTGCTTTTGGAAATGTGCAATGTGTGTGTAATGTAAAATGTACCCAACAACAATGAATGCCATGAATGCGGCCGCCGCTCGACATCCAGTAAGTTTTGTACAAATTTTTTTTTCTACAGATGTTCCATGTTAAAAAATCATGTCTTTCAAAACTTTCCACATTTTGTACTTTTGTTACAAATTATGTTTAAAATTAAAATTTATGTAGACTAATTTTAGTTTATTTCTCATTGCATTTAATTCTACTTTTTCTTAAGGAGGAGAAAAAAAATTTCCGAGTGAGTTTAGAGGTCAAGTCTCCAAAAGTCAATGACCGAAATTGACTATGAGATTATGTTATTTTTTTTTGTTTTAAAAATAAGTAAATTTTCAGGAGATTTTGTACAATTGCTTCATTATTATGAAAAAAGGGTTCTTTTCATAAATAAAAATGCACAACCTTTTATTTTACTTTTAGTCCACTCCCCCTCCTTTTAATACAAAATCCTCTTTCTTGTCAAAAAAAAGAAGAAAATGTACATGCATAAAGATTGTCTATACAATTTTCATCTTAAACTATAATATTTTTCCAAGCTTGTGTAAACCTAGACTTCAGTAGTTAAATAGTGGAAAAAAATGGAGAGAGGAGAGAAAAAAAACTTGAAAAGATTCCGCTTCCGTTGGAAAAAAATGTCACAAGACCAAATTCAACGTCTCTTCTTCTAAAATACCTAAATCCAGGCTTATAAATAAAGAAGAAAAAAACACTCAGTCAGCTTTAGCTTTTGTATATATACATATTTAATATGTAGACTCAGCAATGCAAGTGATGGAGTAAAATGAAAATAGGCACTTTTGCGGGCCAAAAAGCATCAAAAAAAAGAAACAAGAGGAGGGCAAGTAAGTCACAAAATCCTCATGTTCATTGGGGAATTCATACCAAAGAGCTCTAAAGTCTTCTCTTATTTTTTTTCTGAGTGACTTTCTCTCTCTCTCCAGAAAATTGTACATACAAATTTTGAGAATGGTAGGACTTTATAATTTCTAAAAAATGTATAGATTCAACCCAAATAATATGGAGACAAAACTATATTACACAAAAAAAAATAAAAGAAATGGAAAGACGAGAGAGAGAGAGAGCAAATAAATTTTTTATAAAAAACCAAGAACCATACAACTTGTCATACAAAAAAATATATAATTGTATTCCCTCATTGTACTTTACAAAAAAAATGGCACGAGATGTAGTTCGTACTAAAGACAAGGTCTTCCTCATGTCATCATATAGATGAGTACAGAATACAGTAGTACAGTACAGTAGTTATATGACAATAGTTTATTAGAAATGATACAATGTAGAATTTAAAGTTGAAATGTGCTAGAATTATAGGCCACCCTTATTCTCTCTTTGACTACATTATGTTGATACAAATTATGTTGAGAGAGGGAGAGAGAAAAGGAAAAATTCTAATCTGGAATTTCTCTCTCTCTCTTCTCCATTTACTTTATCCTACAAGCCCAAAGCCACATAAATTATGTATGCATGACTGGAAAAAGGATAATCGTAATCGTAGTAAAGGGAAAGAAATAGAAGAGGTATATCTTTTTTTTTATCATCTTACTTGTACAGCTATATATATTTGTGTATATGTGTAGTATTAAGGATAAACGAGATTGAAGAAGACGTGATAGGATGCAGGATTTTAAAAAAAGTTACATAGACACACACAAAAGAATCTAAGAATCGTTATAAGGAGATCTGATATGGAATTTAACTCTACATGCCACTTGCAGATCCAGCTGCCAAGTCAACCAAGTCAAAGCCAAAGTCACAGAGAAGCTCTAACAACTATACTACTTCAGACACACACATACACAAAGAGAGAGAGAGAGAGAGAGAGGGGTTTAAGCTTTCAACTCTAAATTTTCTAAGTGAATGATATAAAATGATATTTTATGTGAATCTCTCTCTCTCTCTCATGATTATGTTCGTGTCCTTAGATAAAAAAAAAGTTTTTTTTATTCAACTTGACTTGGTGGTGGCTTTGGCTCCTCTTTCAACTTTTTTCAACTATGTATTATTATTTGCTACTTGAGAAGGAGTAGGAGAAGGGACAACAACAGTATAAATCATATCTTTTTTGATTCTGAGGAGAAAAAACATGTTTTTCTCCTCTATATTTTGTAGTCACATTTGTACAACAATATTTCTTCCTTTTTTTCTTGATGATCATTTTAACGCGTAAATTCTCTCTCTCTTCTTTTTTTTCTCTTGGGTAATAGATTAATCCTCTGATGATTTTTTTCTTTCATATTGATGTGTCAGAATATCATTATTATTGTTATTATTATTACAACTGCATTTGAACATGAACATGACAATAAAGTTTGAACTGGACACTTGAAAAGTTTTTTTTTGTCATTGTCAAAAACCAAGACTAAAATGTTGGTCATTCTGTAAAGAGTATTAAGTAATGTTTATGTTGTCTTGTCTAATATAAAAAGTATATTTCATGATGGAGATGAAATGGTTAAGAAATATTTCTAATGTCATATTTTTATTTATTTTACAAATGAAATTTAAACTGTTCATATCAGTATCTCTCTTTTTACACCAAGTTTATTTTATAGAATAAAAAAAAAGTTGAGGTAGTTTATGGGAGACTATTTAATCGAGTGTAATATGAAGAGAGTTTGTAGGAGTCAAGAGTGTAAATATATTTTTTTTATTGTTTTAGTCATAAAATATTTTATTTTCAATTAGTAAAATCCATTTCTGTTTTCCTCTCTCTCTCTCTGTCATGTTTAACTTGTATGTGTGTAACTGTGTTTTTTTTAATATAATAAAATGATATTTTATACCATCTTTATTTTTTATTAACAGGGACCTCCTCAGCCAGGTCAACCATTTAAATTTACTGTGGGCGAATCATGCGACCGCATAAAGGAAGAATTCAATTTTTTACAAGCACAATATCACAAGTAAGTTTCCTCTTGTTATTTTTTTTATTAGAGTAATATTATAATTTATTCATATTGTCTTTTTTCTTCGTCTTTAAATTTTTACAAAATGTAAAAATTTAATTCAATTATGACAATTTATGAAGTCAATTTGAAATATTTATTATCTATTTAACAAAAAAAAAGTACACTTCAATCCATTCGGTTTTTTCAGCTCAGGACAGATCAGATTTGTTTGTTTTTACTGATATTTAAGTAATTACTCAAGGCACAAGTTTTTTTTAAAAAAAACTAATAACTGACTTGTTTAAAATAATTAATTATCCAGTAAATAAAACGCCATGAGGTTTATATTTTAAGGAAGAACTGACGACTTGAAAATAAAAAAACTAACATAAAAATCAAAATAGCCAAAAAAATGAGAATTGAGAATTGATTATGTATCTATAAATTATTTTATTTAAATGTTAAAATAAATAATTGACAAAAATCCAAAATATCACAATCCACAAATTGAGTACCTATAAAATAATGGGGGTTTATTAATTAAATAAAAAAAGGTCAACGAGAGTAAAATATTTAAGTAAATAACTATTAGGTAAGACATAACGACAATAACATTAGAAATTATTATCAAACAATTTGAGTATAATATTTCTTGTTATCGTTACAACAATTTTGGTATTAAATTTATTATGATGATCGAAATGAGAAATTTAATGTTGTCTAATGAATTGGAAATTTGGAAAAATGATACTTTAATTAAAATGATACAGACAAGGTTTATAAAATCCTGGTTGGCCACACAAGTAGTCAATTTTGAAAATGAGACGTGTGTGTCTTGTAAATATATGTCGGTGTTGGTATATTGATAATATAAAAATTAAATAATATTAAATGCTCATTTATTAGTGGCTTAAAATCCACAATAAAGTTCTACTTGACTGTTCAATGAATGATAGTCCTCTCTTGTCATCAAGGTAGAGCATAAAATAAATACACGAGCGAGAATATTAGACTAGTTAAAATAGTGGGAGCGTGGAAGTGAAGAATAATTCACAGACAGTTTGAGAGCATTAAAGAGTATTGTTTACGAGCTTATGGAAAAGACTAGGCAAGTAATGGTAGAGATAGAGAGACGGACTCAATTTGGTCGTCATTGTAATTGGCAATCGTCGTATAAACACCAGACTAGTCCTGGGTTTTCTAAAGTCTAAAACTAAAGGGATAGAATTGGGAAGCTTCTACAGATACAAAATACTCCCTACTCAATTTTATTATGAGAGGGTCAGGCATAAGGAGTATTAGTTCCGCTTCAATGATGCAAATGAAGTTGATCTCGATTCCGTGTTATTGTTCAAAGCAGATTGAGTTGGATTATATAGAGCAAGTATTCATGTATGTCTAAAAAGCCCATATATATAATATATATGAAGAGAGTCTTTTTGTCAATGGGTGAATCTCTTCAAAATCCATTCATAACTATATCTCATGTCGACATTTGTATGTACATGCAATTAATTTATCTTTACATTTCACATTCATATAAATATCCATATATTGTCATTATTGTGTTACTTTTCTCTCTCTCTCTCTTCCACATGTAAAATCCTTTTCATTCCATTCATGCGTTCACCTTCTAATACAAAAGATAAAGTAGATATTATGTAAAACTGAAACTATTTTTTTTTTTAAAAAAAAAACATAAATGTGAGTGGAAATTTCGGAATATTATTCTACAATTTATACATTATTTTATTCTAAACAATTATTTCTGTACAATAATGACGCAATGAGTTAATTTTTTTTGAATGTTTTCTCTGTCCAATGTGTTAAATATAATACTCAGAGAGTTGTATAATATAAATAAAGATGAGAGAAAATAAGTCAAGTTTGAATTAAACTTGGCATACACAATAATGATGGATGTTGGTTAGATAAAGGCGAGAAAAATTCTGTAATGTTGCCTCCATTGCAGGGCAGCGCGTGCATTGGATATTATGAGGGATGGGAGCAGGAGTATTCTCATTGTATTGTCTGATTATTATTTGAAACCTGATAATCATCATTTGTACAAGACGTCAAAACGAGTGAGGTGATCTTCATGTGTCTGTAGTTTGTGCATGGAGGGAAAAATAATATAGAGTATAAAATGTTGTTGATGGAAATGCAATGCCAGTTTTGAGTGCATCCTTTACAAAACAGGCCACAAATCCACACACACAAACATAAAATATACTCATTTCTATATAATCATCCGAGTCATAATGTAATAATATGTGTTCTGTACATACAAATAGATAGAAGAAGATGGAGGATACAATGATTATCCCAAAGCCATCAATATATTTTTTACCTTTACATTCCCCACTCACTCATATGTACAGAGAGAGAGACACGGATGAATCATTTATAAAGTTACTTTACTTTTACGATTAGACCCAAAGCTTGTAGGATTAAAGAGAGAAAACCACGGAGAGCCGGAGGAGATTCAATGTTCAGTGGAATCGTCAGGATATAATAATAATTGTAAATGAAAGGCTGGAGGCACAACTCGACTCTCGAGCGATTACATGATAGAGAGAGAGAGAGAGACAGAGAGAGAGAGATGAAAAAAAAATTAGTAGTGGGAAACTGGTCGCTTTGTGGTTTCACTGTTGACATTGAAATCTTCACTTGATTTTTTTCAATCTTTGACGCTCCCCCCTCTCTCTTGATCATCCCCACAATGTCTTGAATCATAAGTTTTATATGTAATATAGTTCTGTTATAAAGTTTTTCTTGTGTTTCGAGACAAGTATATATATTTTTTTTGATCGGGAGAAAAACCTTAAGTTCAATTTGCTCCAACTCACCCTCATCATCATCATTATTATGATGCAGGGGATGAGCATCACAATCATTGGAGATGAAGTGTTAGTGAGTATGCGGACGTGCATTTGCATATAATAATGTTTTTTTTTGAGTCTACATGTATAAAAATTCCATTGTGTCTAACTTGACTATATAAATTTATGTTATATAGATTGGCAGGAAATCATCATTGCTCACATCACATATACGATACTGGCCTGTCGTGCCTACAAAAGAAATTGTATATGATATAATGAAATTTGAAATGAAAACCTGCCCAACTATTTTCACCATTTATAGGCGTGTTAAATTGACTCTGTTTTTTTTTCTTGCCTGTGTACCATCTACAGATATACTACATAGTGTGTGTGTGTGTGTTGTGTTGTAATATTAAAAGAAGACAGAGGGATGAGTGGAGCATATCATTGCTTACGTCAATTAACCTACCATCCTGGGCACTTATTATTTGATCATGAAATGTTTCTTGTCTCGTCTTTAAAAGAATTGAAAAAGGTTTGCCGCCACTTTGTTACACTATAAACTCTTCTCTCTCATATTATCTGAATCATGGTTTGTATAGGGGAATTCAATACAAAAGATGTACCACCATCCGCATCTTCTCTCTCTCTCTCTCTAACTATAAAAGTTGAAGTATAAAGTGTGGGATAAAAATCACTTGTGATAGCAATAATAGTTAGTCATGATTCATTCTCATGACTTTTTCACATCTTCTCTCTCTCTCTCTTTCTCTCCTTGGAATTTTAAGTATCCTATCCAAACCCTCCTTCTTCTAGTTTTTTTATTCTTCGATCCTTCTTCGTCTCCATTCAAAAAAATCAGTTTGCTAAGTAAATACAACATGATTTGCTAATGTTGCTAATCTACAAAGGAGTCACTTCATCTCTCTCTCTCTCTTTTACTGGTTGAGAATATTAAATTGTATTTTTATGAAATTTAACTTATGATGTTGATCATTAAATTTTGTGTGTTTTTATAATATGTATACAAGTTTAAATTATTTTTTTTATGATTTATATTGAGATTGTAAGGCTGTTTTTTTTCAACTCTCCTCCTCTTTTTTTTTTTACTTGTTTCTTGTTTACTTGTGGTAAAATTGTAAATCAGAGCCCCATTTAAATGCTCACCTTTTAACGCTCTTTCAAATAAAAATTGCACAAATCGATAGACAACTATGAACCTTCCCTCATCAATCTTTTTTTATGATATATCAGTATTTGTATGTACATACAAATTTTTTTTAATTTTTTTACACTAAGGAAAAGGATGATTATTTTAACATTAAAACAATTTTCCCCATTATTCATTTAAAAAGGAGGAGGTTTCCTTGTTTTTTTTATTGTACAGAGATACTCCTTGAGGCAGTTAATGTCATATTTTTTTTGTAATATGGATGATCAAATGTTCTTCACCATGTTATAATTAGTTGTGCATTTGTTCTTCTTCTCTCTCTCTTGTGGCTCTATGACACTATTTCAATTTAATTTCAATCTGTATCTTTATCTTTTGTAAGAACAAGGATTTTCATTGGAAATTGTAGAGAGAGAGAGACCAATGAACAATGTTCAAGTCAATTGAGAGAGTAATTATATAGTGTTTGTCATGCAATCAAAGTGAAAAAACATGTTTCTTGTGGTAGTTAGTTTAATGTTTAATTTATCTCCAGTCAATATAATCCTTTTGGTTACTTGATAATAATTGTCATTTCTACGCCTTATCTCCCCCCTCTCTCTCTACTTAATTGATCTTAACATGTTAGAACAGTTCCGTCTTGCATTGTTGGCTCCATTTAAGATTTAAACTAGTTTTTCTGTCTCTCTCTCTCTCTCTGTCAGTTGTATATGTGTACAATGTGGATTTTATTATTGATTACGTGCCGTTGATTATGTTCCACATTAGTCACTGTTACAATGTTAGTTTGTTACATTGAAGAGTGAGGAGAGTAGTATAGAATAGAGATGACGGCTATTGACCATAAATCAAGTAATTTAAATTTAAATTGATTCGACTTGGCTTTGGGGGGAATGGTCTCGTGTTGATTTGTAAATTGTCTAGTTACATTTTCGACATTACATACAAGGAGTCTCTCTCTGTGTATGTGTGTGTGCAATTTACTTTTTTTGCAATGCCTCTGTACATTTCCATTTGTGTGTGCAAATCGCAAGTCATTTCCAAGTTGATGACTGGTCATGTAATTTAATAAAGCGTGATATGTTCATTATCCTTCCGGTTTTCTTTTGTACAGAAACATGAGCACAATTTTAAATTGTACAGATAGGTAGTACATGTTGTACGTTCCCAAATGTATTTGGAACTTTTATGAGAGAGAGAGAGAGATGTGTCTAATGTATCTCCTTTTATGAGCAAGCTGTAATATTTTTTTTGATGTATAGAGAAAGAGAGGGGGGGATGTATGAGAATATAATGTGCAAAAATTGTAGTGGGGGTAAAGGAGAAATTGATGGACCATTTAGAGCCAAGTCAAAAGACAAATGACTGAAAACAAAATAGACAGAGGTTTGAGCTTTTGATTTAACAACAGGAGCTTAAAAGTTAAACATAAAAGTATGAATGGTTTGGATGGAACGAGATTCTTGTCTCCATTTTCCTTTAACTTGTCTCTCTCTCCTCTCTCTCTCTTTAGTAGTAAGTTAAGTTGTGAAATGTGAAATGGCTTTTTGTGTCTGTGTGTTCACAGCGAGTGGTATAGTTGTGAGTTGGATTGATGGGTTCTTGGGTTACCATAATAAAATAACTCTCCTTTCCCAGTCATTCCAAGTTTTATGACCTTTACTCTGTTTTTCCATCTCCTCCATCCCGATAATAGCCTTTGACAAATTTGAGGAAAGCTAGAAATCCTTCCCCCTCATTCACTTTATTATATCACTTTTTTTCTTATTCTTTTTATATATCTATTTTCTCAACCTTCTGCCTCTCTCTCTCTCTTGTAAAAACTAATATTAAAATATCATCAACATCCTCACTTAAGCCCTCAAGAAAAGGGTACAAAATCCCCACCTTGACCGAACCTTGACCCCTTCCATCTCGTAAGATAATACGAAACTTATATTTAGTTTGAGGTCAACAGGATTGAAATTGGGAGAGGGACAATTCCACAATATTAAAATACACTTGTGTTGAAAATACAAGTGTATTGGGTCAGTGACTTGAACTCAACCTGTGTAATTTATATTGGGTGGGTATTCTATATATAAAAGGCAAATAGAAATCCTACACTTTATATTTTACCTGAGTACACTTGGAAAAAGGGACTTGTACTTTCATAAAATAAACTACAGGATAACTTATGCTACTTTTACTTGTAGTCAATTGTGAAAAGTTTTATCCATTTTTTTCCTCTTGTACATGTATAGTCATTTGTTATTATAACACGTTGAAGGTGGGGGATACATGGAGAGAGACTATCCAAACCAATCCAATTTAATCTAGTCCAGTCCAGTACAGTTGTGAGGGTTAAGTATAGTACATATTTGGCATGTATAAATACTAAATACCTTTAGATGGTGAGGGAAAGATTGGGAGGGAAATTAAAATAAAGAGCTGACTAATTCTCTCAGGATAGTTAATTTTTATGTTCAAATGGTTCCGGTAACCTTCTGAAAAGACATAGAAGTCTTTATGGTGCTCTTTACTATTATATTATTACCCTACCCACCCATTGGCATTACTTGTGATATTCCCCCTTTTTTTCCTCCTTATTATATCTCTCTTTAGACTCTAGAGTCACTCAATGGAGTGACATGATGATATATAGATGAAACTATTAAATATATATGGACACACTTATAACCATATACGCATTATTTTTAGTTGTATAGACAGACAGAGAGAAAGAGAGATCATATAATGAGCTTTGTACATTTTTACAATCAACATTGTCATATTAATAGATAAATTATTTTTTTCTTACAACTCTATATAAGTCTTTGTCTTCAAAATTCATATTCAATTTTATATGTACATTGTACAACACAACAGATACAGATGTATATTATTTTTCATAATTATATTTTTAAAGAACATAATCATATAATTATATTTGACTTTCCAGCTCTATTTTATTTAACTTGAATATATTTTAATAGTACGTGTAATTTACGAGTTATTGTATAATCTGCATATGAACAATTTTTTATTATTATTTATTTCATCACTAATAAAGTCAGAGACAAAAAAGAAAATGATGTATATATCTGTACATATACAATGTTTCATAAATTATTATTCATAATTATCTTGTTGTTGCCAAAAATTACTTGTCATATGTAAGCTTGCCAAAAAAAATAAAATATAAATACTTGTGTGCAAAAAGAAATATTTGCCTAAAGCAACAAATCTTTTTATTCTACATCTGTACATACAGATATGTAATATTTTTTTGTTATATATTTATGACTAGACTAGACAAATGTAGTTTATTATTGATATAGCGAGAGGTAGAAAATTTAAAACTTAATTTATATTTGTACATTGATCTTGATCAATTAAATTTCAAAAATGACAAATTTATGTTTTAAATTTGTTTACATGATCAAAGTGGTTAGGTCAAGTCAAGTGAAAAAAGCCAATTAGTTTACAACAGAGTTACTTGGAAATAATAAATATGTTTTCTATTTAACTAATGCCAAGCTTTAAACTCTATTAATTAGCATTATCATAATGGTAATATTTTGGCATGATATTTTGTATTGTGATACAGAGAAATACATATTGAAAATGATCCCTCCCATTTTTTCTCTCTGTACAGAGACAGATACATATAAAAATTTATAAGTAACTATACAATAGCAATAAATTTGTAGGATCATTAAATTATGAAATTGTATAAAGAGACCAGAGTAATAATTCGCATTGTTTACCAAACACAATCGTTGACTACTTGAGTGATAACAAGAAGGATGATGAGAGAGAGAGAGAAGGGCGGAAGTGATAATTAATTTCCAATAATTCATTCCCTCCATGTTAAACAAAAAAATGTTGACTACACAATTACATAGATAATGATGCTCTCTTGTATAAGTATATTTAATTCAATTTGGAATATATAAAGAGAGAGAGAGAGAGAAATAGAATAATTTCATCATAATCAGCATCGTCATCATAATTTTATATAATCATTCGTGTAAACTAATTATGGATGATGATTAAATTTAATGGCAAATTTTTATTGTTATTTAAAAGTAGGCAGTGTACATACTGATACACATGATATGTACTTAAATAGTACACAGAGAGAAGAATAGTTTGGGAGTCTTATAATATAATATGTAAATATAAATTTATTTATTAACTAGTCGTTAGTTTTCTCTTTTTGACTTGATGCCAATGGGTTTGATGCTAACACGCAGGCAGGCAGACAAAAAAAAGAAATTAAATCCAAACGACTTTTTTTTGTTTTGAAAACAAATAAAGATTTTGTGCCAGAGAATGTATGTCTACTCTTAACTTGACTACAGTTCATTTGGATTGCCTGAGTAAATATTGAAGTAAATATTTCGCTCCTTTATATATATCTACAAATATATATTTATGTACAGACAAAAATGTTTCTATAACTCAAACCATAAATGGATTCGCCATTGGAATGCTTTTGTTTTCCTCTAGCTCTGTCTCTTGTTGCTAAAAACTAAACGTAAAGTTAAAAAGAGACGTGTTACACTAATAGTTACTATGGTGATACACTCTTCCCCATGTCTCTCTCTCTCTCTCTCTTGTGTTTTCCTGTGAGAAGAGGACAAGAGAATTGTAGAAAATGGAAATGGAAGCCAAATGATTTGCATCACCATCACCCTTTCTATTTGCCTTCATCACCATTTAACTGTGTTGTCTTGTGGCCAAATGAATTGAACCACAGCTGCATGCTGCTCCTTTTCCACCACCATCCAGTTATATCAAAGTCCCCGTGTAATGTGTTACATATAAATTTAGTTAAGTATAGTGTCTCCTCGTATCTCTTGTGTGTACAAGTAAAGCTCTCAACTCATTCTCTTGTAACATCTTCCCTTTTACACTTCTCTCAGTCTCTAGAGAGAGAGAGAGAGGGAAGCATTTAAATTGTAATGAAAACTAGAGGACAAGGACAAGAAACATGTATTTATTCATGAATTAATATCATTGTATCACCCTCACTCTAGCCACATCAACGCCACTAGTCAAAGGTTAAAACTGACACGGGCTGATAAATTTTTTTCTTCTCTCTACTTAAAATTACGTTTTGACTTCAACTGTAAAACATAGCACCCGGCATCATCATCAACTCGTACCATAGGCATTAGTTGTAATCTCTAGTAAAAGTAGGTACGAGAGTACCAGCAGTCTCATCATCTATTAACAGAACCAAATTGAGAGATAGGCTCCACAAGATGATGATTACAAGTGGAACACATAAATGGCGTCGACATCTGCTCATCTTCATCTGCAAACTTTTTTTTTGAATGAATAGAGGAAGAGATGGAGATGGGAAAATGAAGAAAATTAGCAAAAAAAATCAACTTTCAACTTGTCCTTTCTATTTTTTTTAGTTTAGTTCAAATCCTTTACATTCTCCGTGTAGTCAATTGCTACATGTTCAAAATGTGTTATTTTTTGCAAAACAGTTTTTTAAAAAAACAAGGAGTCTTGATACACATGGAACATTCACACACAAGAGAAAAAGAGAGAGAAAAAAAGTTGTGGAGGAGGTTCGGGGAGAGAGAAAAATGTAAGCTGTGAAGAGAATTGAGAGAAAAAAAAAGATTCTTGTCTAATTTATTTCAAACACAAGTTTTCTACAATGTAACATTACATGTAATGTTGTACATACAGGAGAGGAGAGGTATATACAGATACAAACATATGTCATAGAAAATAAAAGTTTCTTTTAATAAATTCAGACCAGAATTACATAACATGAAAGAGAAAGAGAGAGAGAGACGAATATAATACATAAGGAGAATTTTAGTATAGTTAATAATAGTAGAGACTAATGTTATTTTTTGTGTAACATAATATTATAAGAAATGCTTCATGTCCCTTACAGACGATTGACGGTATTACAAATGAATAATTTTTTTTGTACGTTGTGCAAAGATTCCATGGCCATGGTAAAGACGGGAAGGAATTAGAGACCGTTTGGTTTCGTAAAATGTTTCTCTTGTGTTTGTTTCATCTCTCTCTCTCTCTCTGGGATGGCGGCTGTTGGCAGTGAATGTAGGCATTTTGACTTATTATAGGTAGTTAGTGGTACAAGTTACTAGAAAGAGAAGTGTTTAATGTTTCAAGCGTAGCGAATTAATATTAGCCGAGAAGAAGATGGGAGTAGAAGCCAAAAAGCTCAAGTTTAAAATGTACAGAAAACTTGGACTTGGATCACGATAATGATGACGACGACGACAAGAGAGAGAGAGGAGCAACAAACAACAACAAACAACACGGAGGGAGAAAAACCCATCCCACACCAACCCTGTTATGCTTTGCATTGCAATTAGCTTCGCATAAATTTCCATTAGAAGATGGGTTGGGCGATATCAGGCATTTATGCTCGCTGTATTATATGGCCATCATCTTGTTCTATAGGAGACTTACAACTCCTTCTTCTCCTCCTTCCACTTCTCTCTCTCTCTCTTCTCCATAAATCTCTCATAGTTTACCCGTGTGGATTCTACATTGAAAAATTGACCACATACAATATAACTACCATCATCTTATGTACATCCCTTAGTTATGGCTAAAAGTCATAACTATCCTCCTCATATTATTTTTCATTTCTCTCTAAATCTTACACTTTATGTATCCTAAACTTTCCAACAAATTTATTTTGCAAAATTTTACCTTTTATCTTTCAGTCAAAGTTCATCAAAATCAGGGTACAGGTAGACTTATGTACAATACTTAAATATGGAGGATGCCAATAATTAAATAAAATAGTTTCCCTTCATGAATCTTGACCTCACGCATATGTGTATGCATAGTAAAAGTAAATGTCAAGAAAATAAACTCATGTCAAAAAGAATTTCATTCACCCTCAACATTTTAAAGTTTTAATCAGATAAAATGATGAAAGAAGAGAGAGAGAGAAAAAAAACTAGGAATTTTGACGTCTCCAAAAAATCTTGAGAGGACGTGCATAATTCCATAAGAAAATAAATTTTTTTGATATAGAGAGTATTGTAGGAAGAATATTAAATGTATATGCAGATTTCATTGTGAGATCCATGTACCATTGCACACCTACAGTATACTTACAAAAGTCAACAGTGATTATCTACGAGCGTAGATTCATGTAGACAAGGAGAGGACAAGAGCAAGTGCCAGTAGAACATTTAGCCACATTCAAACAACGACACAATGTCAGCTTCACTTCTCATCTTGTTGTTTCCATTTCAAATAAAATTGTTATTGTTTCCATGCCCTCATCCTATACACACCTCCCTCTCTCCCTCTCTCTCTCTCTGTCTACGTGTACACAAAATGTATAGGAATTTCTTGTACAGTGTGATATGGCTATATAGGGTATATTTAAATGGTAATCGTAGGTGTCTCAGTAGTTCTCCCTACCTGCCAACATCGTCCACGACTTTTTTTTCTCTCTCTCGAATTAAAATGACTTTACCTGTCATGCATGTTGGGTAACTAGGCGTTGAGTATATAGAAAAAAAACTGTCAAAACGTGTTTAGGAGAATGTCGTTAAAACATTTATAGCCGTATAGCAATTGAAAATTGATGTAAGTTATCTACCAATTCCTTACGTAAACCGTCCTCTTTTATACTGTACATACATCTCTCTCTCTCTTGTCTATTACTTTTATTATATATTCTCTTTAACTCTCTTGAGATGGTTACACTAACCATTGGTTACAATCGAGGGGGGAGGGGGAGAGAGAGTGTCGATAAATATTAAATGCATATCCTATTTTTTTGTTAGGTTCCATCTCTACATTAATACGTATATAAAAAAGGTCCATATTTTATATGTGGACAGTGTACACATTATTCGACTCTCTATTTTTTTCAATTAATGTTACATAGACCAAGTGGATGTCCAAAATATTGAGTGGTTTATTTTATTTTACCTAGTCTACTTATTGAGTAGCTCAAGTGACATGGAAAATGACTGTCATGGACACAAGGACTGTCATAACATGAAATGATTGCTCTCTCTCTCTTTATTCTTGTTGTGTTTAAAATTTAAATTCTTTCATACCTATTATCTCTCTCTCTCTGTATGTACATTAGTTGATATAAAAGCTACACAAAATTGAAGATATAAAGTACAATGACTGTACTATCTTTGTCTCTTTGTGTATGTGTGTGCTTATATGGTCGTATTATTAAAGGATGGGATGAGTACAAGAGAGTAGAGATAGAGTAAAAATTTGTGTTGCTTAGGTAGCCAATAAAAATCCCACGTTTTGATTGTCAAACGTTCGAGTGGCTTGTATTTCCCCTTGTCAAGTGATAATAGAGCAAACACTAATCGCAAGCATCGGTGTAGGCGTTTTATTAAGCTCGTTCGTTTGTTCACTCAATTCGCAAACAATTTTTTTTTTCTCTCTCTCTCTCCCTTTTTAGACTGTCTCCGACTCTCTTATTTGAATACAAGTACACAGTGTACAATTATTTATACTGAGTAGTGTAGTAGTAGAGGAGTACATAATATTTTTAGTGTAGTTAAAATAATTGAAACATTTAATGGAATATTACTGTAATACATTATCAATAATTATACTAAAATAGTACTGTGTGTAGATACAGAGGAACATTTTTTTTATTATCAAGAAATGTACACGTACTCGTATTTGTATTGTGTACAGTAGGAAATATTTATACACAAAAAAAGTACAAGTATAGCCTCGTGATGATGACGATTAATTTTTATTTACTCTCGTCCGTCGACTTGTGCTCTAATCATTAACTAAACTTTGTTGTTAACTCTCGAGTGTTTAAAATATTAAATGGAGATAAATTAGCTAGTTAAAAATCTGTTTGCTTTGTCATGCTATCATAAGTACATGACACTTGTGATATCATCTCTTTCTCTCTCTCTCTCTCTTCTGTATCTGTACTACTCGCATGTACTCTATTACTTTTGTGATAATAAAAAAATGAGAGGACAAGAGATTACTATACATTCTCTCTCGCTCTCTTGTATTATTTGCTGTAGTAGGCAAAAGTTTTTGTACTTGAGAGATGATGGACAAAATGTGTACAAAATACACAAAGAATGATTGTCATGTGAATGTGTGGACCCCACTTGTACACAATCTGCTTGAAAAAAAGAGACTATTAGCACAACATTATGTACATGTACAGTTCTTAACACTGTTCACTGTTGAAATTAAATAGAGAAAAAAAATTACTCCCTTGTTGACTCAATGTCTTGTCTCTTTGTCTAATTTACTCTTAATTTAAATGTGTAATGTATGATGAGAGAAGTTTGAAAATAATTGAAATTAAAGTACACGTTAATAGGAAATCATGATAATAATAGAAAATAAATAGAGAAAGAGATTGAAAAGAAAAGAAAAATTTAAAATTCATTGATACACCATTTAAATAGAAGATTGTATAGCATAACTACTAATTAGAAAATAAAATAGGGGATACAATTTTATTATAAATGGGACTGCCATCCTTATCAAATTTAAATTGAGCAACAATAATAAATACCTACACTACACTATTATCATATTATAATACACGTGTGTCTATTTTTTTACAAAGAGAATTTTACAAATGGAAAGTTGAATACACTCAACTAATTATCTTGAGCTGATTCTCTCTATATTTTTGTGTAGGTTTGCACGTATGAATTGAAATCGAGTGACTCATGAAATAGATTTTTATTTTATTTTTTTAAATTGGGAGCCATGTCTTGTTGTTTTAAATAAGGTGGCAAGTGGCAATAATACGTAACTGCACAAGTAGGTAATTAAGTTTCATTACAAAAACTTGTCTTTATATATTTTTACATTACACTTCTTGCTTCTCCTACACCTTTTTTTAATTGAGATTAGGACGTCAGAACAAAAATGAGATATAATTACAATTTGAAAGGTGTGTGTGTGTGTGCAAATATAAAAAAAGGAGCCGTGAGCAATAAATTGTAAGGCTGTAATTTCTTTTTATAAACGATTAGACCATGTTGAATTTTTGTCTACAAATTGGACAAGGATATGACAAGATCAGACTTCAACCTTCCAATTCAAGTAGAAAAATAGAGTTTTGTACAATTGGCAAATTAGACGAGAGATAGAGGGAGAGACAAGCCAAATAAATAGAAATACATTATAATAAAACATAAAAAGATTCTTGTTCTATTGTACGTTTGAATTATTTGTGTATATTCTGTATATCATTTGAATTGGCTTGCTTAGAAAAAAAGACCACCATATATACCTGTACTCTCTCATCATTACAATAAAAAAACCAACATACAACCAACAAAACTAGACATGTCTCTCTTACTGTCTACATACTTTTGTCTTGTTTTTTTTATGATGACGACTCGTCAAGGAAAAATCGTGACAGTGAGTAGAGCAAAGAGAGTAATCTGAAGAGATATCAAATGAGGATTTTGTATTATATAAATTGATAGTAATGTACGAGTACATATAAAGTCTATTCAATTCAATTGCTTGTCTTTTTTTTCTCGCCATTATTTCCACTTTGCAAAAAAATAATAATATAATTCCATTAATGGTCAATTCTATTCAAAATTTGTTTAAATAGACAAACATAGTCAAACATGCACAACATTAAATGTACCTGTAGGTACATTCATACATACTTTGACATTTAAATTATACACATTTTAATCAAAAGCTTCCTAATTCAGTGGAAAGTGATACAAAAGAGAGAGAGAGAGAGAGAAGGAGGATTTTGTATCTGTAGTGTGTAGAAGAAAAAAATAAGATAAATATTTTTTTGCAAAACTATTTTGTTTCTCTAATTCTTATTTAATATATTCAAATGGTAAAAAAAATTATTCTTGTTATTCTAAATAATTCCAAAAGGAATGTGACTGTGAGTTAAAGATAAAAGAGAGAGAGATAAAAAAAAAGAAGTTTGGTGTGGGTCCTTGAGGCGTCAAATTTAGACAAGTTTTTTTTCTCAACTTGACTGAGACTCTTCATCTTTGATGAAGAAGAAGACTGAGAAGAGGGAGAGGAGGTGAAATGAAGTGTCAAACATAGTGTTTCAATTTTGAATTGAATTGATCTTACACATCAAGAGAGATACTTGTACATTTATAAAGTCCATGTTGACGTCAAAGAGTTTTTGGGTTGTTGATGATGATGCTGCCTACATTTTCATGTTCAAATTGATTTGGATGGTGAGGATTATAAAAGAAAGAGGAGAGTGCACAGTGTGCATTTTTAATAAATAAACTTGGCCATTGTCTTCATGTCTAAAGAAAGAGAGAGAGAGAGAGAGAGAGAGAGAGAGAGAGAGAGAGAGAGGTTGAACTTGTAGGATACACATATATTATAATAAGGGATGGTTCTAATATTTGTATGTAACCAGTACTATGGTCATAGTGGTTGGAATAGGATAAAAAGGGATAATGTGGCGACGACTACTTGATGATGGGTGTAATGAAGAAGAGAGAAAAATATAGAGGCCGGGAGGAGAATTGAAGAGAGAGAGAGAGAGGCCTACAGGTATATTAGGAATACTTAATACAAAAAAGAGTCAAAGAGACCATGCTGTGATTACTAATCGCTTTCACGTTCCGTGCATGATTTTCCTCATCATGAGACTCGCCTTAGTATAAATGCACTTCATAAATAAGGCCCTTTAGATGACTACCTATCATTTTCGTTTGGAGGCCCATTTGATTCCCATAATTATGATGGGCAAGCGCTCATACAAACATGATAGGCAACTTCCTTCCATACAAATAACCACCACCACCATCCATCCATCTCCTCCATGTAACCATCTCCCCCACTTGTACAACAATCTTTCCTCCTCCCTACCCTCCCTCTTAAATACAGGTACTCTCTTATCCTCATAATCATAATAATATGTAACTCTACCAAGTTTATTCTTCTCCACCCCAAACCATGGAGAGACCTAAATTATTTTTCATGGATATTACTATGACTTGTTATGAATTATATAATCAAAACTACTTTCAAGTAAAAATGTTTTGAGGATATTTTCCACAAAAATCATAGGCCATAGACCATATGCTGGATGGCAGCATTCTTTCTTATTATTTTTTTACAGAAAAAAACAAGAAATTGTTTTGGAATTTAGAGTAAGATTAAATTTCTATTGGATTTTGTGTGTTTCTCAATAGAAATTTTTGCAATAATTTTTTTTTTCTTTCATGGAGAAATTTAATATTCTTAGAGTATAACTTGTTTGATGTTGAGTTCTCAAATTTAATGTGAGTAAAAAAAATATTATTGTGTTCAATTAATGATTAAGAAGGGGAAAAAAATATTTTTATAGTTTCTACATTTCCACACAAAGTATTTCTTGTTAACTTTGATTGTCATTTTTCACTAACTCAACTCTAGCGCTCCTCCTAAATTATTCGATTTATAATGTAATGACCATATACACACATGTACTGATACGTGCATATGTATTGTGGTATATATTATGAAGAGAGTAAATGGAACATTTGAGCTAGCAAATAATTGACCTCTGACTCGTAACAATATTATTTTTTCTCTTGCATGGAATAAATTATAAATTATAGACACTGACATTTGATTTACGGACAGCATATGCATAAATAAGCCATTTTATCTGTTTACAACTTTGAAAAAATACTCAAATCAAAAGAGAGCTCCATTTATACAGATGTAGGCAAACAGTTTAAATTCACTCGTCATCATCATGATGAGATGGAATATTGTAGTCTGTTTAGTTTTTTTTTTGCTCTACGTATATAAACTTGAGGGCAGAGGTCATTGTATAAAATCTGTAAACATTTACTAGGATTTAGTGGTAAATCCCATGTCATACTCTCAGTTGTGTTGTGTGCATGGCACACACTTGACATTATCTTTTAGTTTTGAACCAACACTAACGTTATATTTTTTTTTTTGCTTCATTGAGTCACTCGCACATAATCAGTATACAGATACAGTAATAGAAAACATGATAGGGGAGAATGTATCAAATTTGTTCATAATTTTTTTTTATAAAAATATTAACTACGCCATAAAATTAAACTGCAAATGTTATTCTTTTTTTTTCAACCTAAAAACAATTAAACTCTACCAAAATTGTAGACTGACAGGATTAAGGTATTTTTTAGGCTTATTATTTATGACTTTAATGTACATACACCTATCTGGATATACTATATAGGTATATGCAGAAAAAAACAATTTAATTTAGTTTATAATTTAAAATTAAATCATTCATAATATCTTGCTCATTTTTTTATAAAAAAAAGTTGGACTAGCAAGCAATAAAATGTGTACATAAATACATTTTGCATTATTTTTAAATGGCTAATCTATTTATTATTTTTATGTACCACATCTCACAAAGCAAGGACAAATTTAATAGGGCGAATTTTTTACAGAATATTAGGTGTAAGAAAATAGAAATATAATCCATTATAAAAATATTTAGTGTTTAAAGAAAAAGACTATATTTTTTATTATGTATTATTACCTAAAATGATTGGACAGGATTCTTCCAATTAAGTTTACCTTGTCAAAGAGTGATATAGGAGGAGAGATGTTTTTTACGTGTAAAGTGCATGTAATTTCACGGAGGGATAACAATGTACAAAACTGTAAATGATTATTTTTTACAGTGAGTATCTGTACTACAGGTCAAAATGACAGCGTGGAAGTATATTACGTGTAAAAACTTTAGACAATATTTTTTTCTCTTTTTTAAAAATTGATATACATAAACATGTAGGGTAGACTATATTATAATAATTGTAAATGATTGTGTAGAAAAAAAAGAATGAAATCGTAGTACAGTAAAAATTTCTCACACACGTACTAATCTGACAGGCAGAAATGTAATTTTTTTTTATATTCAAATGAAAAATACAATGTTTAGTAGTTTAGATGACAAGCGAGTCACGAAGCAAGTTGTGTGATTTTTTTTTCTCTCTCCTCTCCTCGCTTTATTTCACATTACCTGTACAGATACATGTGGCTAACATTATTTTTATTAAATTATATACTCATATATGAACAAGAGTAACATGGCATGTAGTGTGTGGACGTAGTGTAATTCTTCTGGTTTTTTTTCAAAATGAAATATTCTTGCCGCTGTTCATCAAACTTGTATCCGTACATTGTAAAAAAGTTGTTTCTAATTTTTTTTGCAAGAGAGAGAGAGAGAGAGGGGAAAATTAATAGAAGGAGGGGAAAAAATAAAAGGGAGGTTAGTTGTCTTTTTTTGCTGATTTTGTAAATGAATATTTAAACCTATGTAGTTATTTGTCATCTCATTCCTTTCCTTAATTATAGCTTGTCAACAATAATAAAGGTAAACTAAAATATTTACCTTTCACCCCTTCCCCTGTACCGACGATCATAACATGACACTCTTGTTTTCTTGTAGTTTGTGTGTGTAGACATTTTAACGTATAAATATTATAATGGTTACCTATGTAGTCACTTTATTTTATACCTAACCCCCTTGGTTAAATTAATTGATGTGGAAATGAGTAAAGATTTGCACTTACTCTTGGGTCTTTATAAAATTTATAATTTCCAGTTTGGATTTTCTCTACTCTTGTTTTGACTGATGAGTAAAATTTTTTTAAATCTTAAAATTTTTGGTTAAATAGTATTGAAATGGAGAAGATGTAAATTGTAATATAAAATAAATTGGATATACAATTATTGTGTATGTAATCCATATCAATTATGGGTATACAGTCAAAAAATGTTTTTTTTTGTGAATGACGTACTGTATATAAATTATATTTTTATTGCCCACAATAATAATTAGCACATGATACTGCCTATATATGTTATAATGAGACTCAATAAGTGGAGAGAAAACCAGTCTCGTTCTGGTTTTTATGAACGAGTCAGTCAGCATAATATCCATCAAGAGAGCAGTTTTTTTATTCTCTTTTGATAAGAAAACCTCAAACTGACAAAATGAGTTTTTTTTGGGTGCGAACCTAATAAATTCATGGTTTTACTAATTCCATTACTGATTTGTTTATTATGAATAATATATAATAGCCTAGGCAAGGCTTTCTCCCTTTATTGACTTTTTCATCAAACTAATTTAGTAGAGTATCTTTAATATTATAATATTAGTTTATTATGTAAAAAAAGCTACCTATTTTATTGTCTAAACTTGGAAAAATTGTCCAGGACTGACATTGATGAAGATGAAAAATTTTAATTTGTGAATTTTTATAATAATTTATAAATTTTAGTAAATCGTAAATTTAAGTCGTTAATAAATTAGCTCAGACTGAGACTGAGACTGAGACTGATTGAGGGTAGTGATAGTGATGGTGTATAAATCTAACACAAATAAATGGATTTTATAATAATACAAAAAGAGAGAGAGAGAGAGAGATGTATATGGGGTTAATTCTAGTGTACAAGTGTGAGTGTGATCTCTTGGAGAGATAAATGTTTGTAGAGAAAGTACTCAAAGGATAATTTAGTTTAAACATAACAGTCTGTATTAACGATGGAAGGATTGTTTAATACGTGTGTGTGTGCAAATTACAACTCTTCTTTGTGTCTGTTTCAAACTGACAAGACGGGGGCTTGATGTTGGGTAGCTTAGCAGGAGACAAAATGAATTATCTGATCATGACTTGACACAACTTGGGTTCCTCTCTCTCTCTCTGTTTATAGATAGAAGATAATAATGTATAAATAACTAAGTGTTTCCAAGTGATAAGAGACAATTCAGACTCACAAGTTTACATTGTCTACAACTATCAATTACTCCAATCTTACTAATTCAACCCCATTCCATTTTACTCAGCTTTAAGCTTCCGTGGATATGTGATATTACTTTGGATTTGGATACAAAAAATATTTATTCTCAATTCTCACACTCAAAGGCTTATTTATTACTTTGGTAAATAATACAGGGTCGGAAATAACCTTTTAATAATTAAGTTTTTTTTACATTTATTTAATCGTGCCCTTTGACCTAACAATAAAGTCAATATAAAATTAGATGGGACTGATACACATAAATTAAAGTCATTTTTTTGACCCCCATACTATAGTTATGATTCGTATTTTATATGGTGTGCAAGGAGGTAAATTAAATTAATTTAATTGATTTACAGTTTGAAGTTAGAGTGCGAAAAGTTGGCGAGTGAAAAAATTGAGATCCAGCGTCACTATGTCATGGTAAAAATCAGTTGACCTCTGACCTCTTTTTTTGCATAGTAGTAGCTCTAGTTTTGCTTTATAAAATTTTAATTCATTTTAATTCTTTTTGCAAAATTATTTTAGTTCATTTGGCATTTGCCTCAAAAATGTTTTGCTTTCATCTTTGACCTTTTGCGCTCTGCCTTTATTTTAAGAAAAAAAATATTCAAGCTAATTCTTCATTTTTTAATCTGTCAGTGAAAATCCCTCAATTTTTTTAACATTAAATGTAATCATTTAAAATTAAAATAATTTCCTGCAGTAAAAATTCCTAGCACACCAAAAACCATCCTAATTTTGTTGATAATTATGTACCACCTGCTGTCAAATACGCTTTGAATCCCCACCTTGTTAATCAAATGGTAGTGCCCTAAAGCTTGTTAAATGTTAATCTAACATTTAAAAAAATTGTTTGTCGCTCTCCACATAAAATGTTGTAGTTGTTATACCTCTTGTGAATTTATTTGCTTGACCATGACTGCTAATTAAACAAATTGTCCTCTATCCGCTCATCCCATTCAATAATAATCCCATTTAATATATTTTGATTTAAATTTATATAAACTTGTGTAACAAGGCTCACATAACGATTTATCATCATCTGAAGCATAAATCCTACTTAACTATTAAATAAACTCCTCCCACTCTTCCCTATCTCTACAGATACAACTGAACATGTCTTCCATGCTAGAGAGGTATAATAATGATATTTAATAATTTATTAAATATATGAGAAAAAAATGGTTTACAATGATTACGTTCTCTCTGTGTGTGTGTGGGGGGGGGGGGTAAGTGTTCCTCTCGTTGTGTTAATCAGAGTAATTTAATATCCGTCTAGAGTTTAATAGCTGTGAAGTGTGTGATGTGCAAAAAGAGAATTTATTGCACTAACTCTACGTTTCCTCTCTACAACTTTTCATTCAGTTTGTGGTCTTGCATAACACAAGAGAGAGAGAGAGAGAGAGAGAGAGAGACAGAGGGGGAGTTAAAAAAATAGTAATCCTCCACCATTACAATTTTTTTTTGTTATTACCATTTGCTCTGTGGTGTGAGAATCTTTGTGCGTCTTCACACGTAATTTTTTTTTTCTTTCTTTCTACAACAACGACCACAAAAAGTAATAACCCTTGATCATTTAACGACGGTGTAAGATAAGACTTTGAAACAATTTAACCATTAGCGTGAGATTTCACAATATAAAAAAAATTACAACAAAGACTAGAAATTATCCAACTTGTCAAAATTTCCATACTTACCATTCATAATTTAATTTAAAACAACAACAACAACAAGAACAACAAGTTTTCTTGTTAATTTAATTCAATAATTAGTTTTAAATTGTTGACAAATAAATTGTTTATTCACTTTTAATTCATACAAGTTGTAATAAATATTTATTAAATGTTCATTAAAATGATTTTAATTCTCATAAAATTAATTTGGTTTTCATCTCTTGACACTTTTACTCTCTTTTGTTTGAGATTGAATTGAAGAAGAAGAAGAGAGAGAGAAAATTCATCGAATTCAATTTTCCGCTAGAAAAGATTTGTAAACAAACTCCCTGGCTTTAAAATAGGAACAAAAGTGTAGTGTAATAAATGATCATATATTACTCAGCAAATAGATATTATGTAATATAAATCGCTTGGTTGGAGATGGATGACTGTGTCGTTCGTTAAAAGATTGTCCTCCTAGTTTACTTGATTGTTTAGTAGTCTCTCCTTTTTTATATCCCCGTCTACTCTCTATAGTGCCAGAGTGTAGATTAAATGAATGAATTGAATGAAAAGGGGAATTAAAATTCTTGGAAAAATGGTGAGTCGTATACTCCACAAGATTTTATACCGTACAAAAGAAAGGGAGAGAAATGTAATGTTAAAATTTGGAAGTCTTTAAGAGTCAAAGCCAACATTTGGCCATGGTGTGCTATGGTATGGCATGTTGTCAGATGAAGGAACAAATGTAAAAGACCGGGGGTAGAGAATGAGGATGGCATTGAGAGTGTGAAGTTAAATAAGAGATTTAGCTTCCTAGCGTTCTGTGTGACTAGCTAAATAATTGATTTGAGAGAAAAGCGTATTTGGATTCTATTATGACTTTACTGGCTCTACAGTCGTGGTCTACTTTTATTACTCCTCAATTCTATACTCTCTATAGCCTCAAGGAAGCGCCTTTTTATACTACACATACAAATTGTACATACAGAGAGAGAGAGAGGAGAACCAAGAAAAGGAACAAAGTAAATGTTTTACGAGTGTTATGTATTTTTTTTTCTCTCGTGAAAACATCTTAACTCTCATTGGACTAAGAACGTGACCGCTATACTGTAACGGAAGACGTTAAGGGAGTGTAAATAAATCACTTCTTTACTCCTCTTCGTCTTTTGCGCTTTTCTTCATGATACTCTTTCTCTCTCTCTCTCTCTCTCTCAAACACAAACACCACACAAAAGTACAAGCCTAGAATTTAATCTGAGTCTTTAAATTGAATTACACAGAATGAAAGAAGAAATGAGGATACAAGGATTCCATTTATATGGACCAAAAAAAATGTTATAGAAAATTGTATAGAAATAAAGCTTAAGAATGAAAAGGCTTTTCTTTTTACCCATATATAAAAAACCATATATATGCGTAGGCCGTAGATATATTGTAAGTTTAACAGAAAAGGGAAAAAAAGAAGAGGAAAAGGTCGCATTTCCATTGCAAATTACTGCAAATCCTTGTTAGAGGCACATGGAGAGACAGTTAAGGCTTGGAAAATGCTCATTGAGGCGGTAATTGTTTCGCCCCACACACGCAATCTTTTCTCTTCTTCTTGGCATTCAAAGTAGTCACAGAGAGAGAGGAACATTAAAAGGACTCTGAATCCTCCTATTTTTCTTCATGTAACACAAACACATGGGAACATGTTATAAGAGATATAAGAGAGAGAAAGTTGTACATATAAAGAGAAAGAAGTAGAAAGGGAAGAAGAGGAGGAGGAGATGAAGATAGACAGGGATGCTACATTTATAAGAAAGGACCTTTTAAACGTTGACAATTTGAACAATTCCATGCTCTCTCGACGCCCTGTGAGCATAAATAATGGCGATAAAGTTGGCCAGTGCATCTGTATGGAAACACTTAATACTTCATTGCACATTGCATGTGGGAGCGGGGGGAGAGCTAATGAGATGAGAGAGATTGCAAGTGGTTTCCAACTACGACTCACAATCAGACGAGATTTATATTTATATGTGCTGGGGTTTGGGAATTGCCTTCCATACATACCGGAGAGAGTGAGATATATATTTAACTCCATATAAAAAGAAAACTTGGAGACTTTCCTCTTGCCTCTACATCCATTTGAGGAGGAGGGGAGGCTACTATAAAACTCCATGGGTGTATGTACAACAACAAAAAGTTGTTGTCGACTCCTACAGCCCAACACAAAAATTCTAAATAGTACTTAAGCTCTAACTGACTTGAGTTGAGACGGTACTTAGCATCCCCCTCTGTCTTTCTCCTTTTCTCTCTCTCTCTTCCTTCCCTCATTCCTTGAGAGAGTTAAACGACTGAAAGACTTTCTTAGGCCCTCGACTCTCGTCTTAAACACAATATAAATGTTTTGTATATTTTCAAATGGATACATTTTTAGTGTAGAGATAGATACAGTTTTAGAAATGAAAATCTCGAGGGGGAGATGGTAGTAATATATATGTACAGATGTATTATGTATAAATTGAATGTGGATGGGTAGAAAACCTTGTCATTTTATGTAAGTTTGGTTGGCAGTAGGGTCTACGTTTATTTTAATACATTTTATCCGCTTATCTATCGTTTATGGTGGGAAGAGGGCTATGTGTATTTGTTTGAGAGAAGAGTTGTTCAACTTTTAAGTTTTCAACAGCAACTCCTTTTTGGCCCGAGTCCTCCCCTTAATTTCTCATCATGCCTACAAGGAGAGAGAGAGAGAATTATAGAGGATGAGTGTGGGGTTTGGGGAGAGTGAGAGAGTTGCGGTCGTATAAATAAAAATCTGGCGACGCTTTAAAAGCCCTCGGAATAATTGCTGAATTACTCGTCAAGAACTTTTAATAACTCATCCGTATAACGATATTATATTCTCTCTCCTTCCCATCCCTCCCCACCCCAACGACTTGAACACTCTTAAATGAGTCTTGAGG
Organism: Arrhopalites spinosus; assembly: GCA_034700945.1. Taxonomy (NCBI): domain Eukaryota; kingdom Metazoa; phylum Arthropoda; class Collembola; order Symphypleona; family Arrhopalitidae; genus Arrhopalites; species Arrhopalites spinosus. The sequence continues at coordinate 8,103 of JAQIVZ010001088.1, read as the reverse complement.
CTATGAGCAAGAAAGAGACATGCAAAGAAAAACAAGAGAGAAACTCAACTTTACTAAAAAGACAAGGAAGGAGGGAACGAGTTTATAGAGAGAAAAAAAGAAGGGGGAAAAGAGAAAGTGAAAGGCCACGAGAGAAAGGCAAGAAAAAAAGAAGTGGAGAGAGAGAGAAAGGGAGGAAGGAAGGTTGGGTTAGCCAATGTTGGAACTTTTCCAACAAGTCCAAGAACATGTCCATGTCATTATATATAAATATATAAAGGTTTATATATTAAAATGAGGTGGCGGCAGTGGTAGTTTTAGAGACTTTACAAAAAAAGGAGGAGGAGGAGGAGAAAGAAGATGAAGGCGAAAAGGAAACGAGAATATATACCTCATTGTATTATGGACACACACTCACACACAAAAAAAAGTCTTGAGTCTTCAAGCACGTAGGCATAAGTCAGGCCATGTAGATATGGAATAGAATATATAATGTGGAACCTCTGTGTATATGCAAATATACAATCCCAGAGAGAGAGAGAGAGAGAAAAAAAAACGAAACACCCACCACTACACCGTTACAACATTCTAAACTTATATTCTGTAATACTGACTATGGTAATGTACCGAAAAAGGGTGCCTGGGTTGTACAGCACAGGTCGGGACTACTTATTGTGTATAGATGTATATTTAGTATAATATTCTTATGGAGAGAGTCTGGTGCATTTGGAAACATGGCCTCTCTCTCTCTCTCTCTCTCTCTCTCTCCAGATTCTTCTAGATCCAGGAGATTCAGACTCAGTCATGTATAGACATGTAACCTGCTGCTGCTACTACTACCACCACCACGAACTATTATATGTATATATATGTATAAAAAGCAGTTGAGAATGAAAATGGGAAATAATGTATTGAAATTTTTTCAACTTTGTTCTGCACCACTTGGAAAGGAAGGAACATTTCCATTTTCCTCTACTGCAACTACTCTCTCTCTCTCTTTCTTCCCAGAAGAAATATGTTCTTGCCTCCGCTCCGTTGGACTTGTTCCGAAATGCTCTCTTTCTTTTCTCCATCCCTCCCCGCCGCTCGCTTTCTCCATTCTATTTCCACACCCACGGCATATGCATTGCATAACCTACCAGCAAATCATAGACTCTTACCATATACAACTCGAGGGGAGAGAGAGAGAGGTTGAGATGGAGAGCGTCTATATTATACGGAAGCAAGTCAACCAACTAGGCTTAACCCTCCATGACTAAACTACACAAATCATAGCCACTGTACAAATCCACATTTACACTTTTACTTTTTACCCTCCTCTCAAATATTCCAAGAATATTCTACATGTACACACAAAGAGAGAGATGGGAGGGGGAGGGTATATAAAGAACAAGTTCAACTCACTCCTTAGCCATTACATTATGACAGGGAGAGTCTCTCAACATTAGAGCTTTTTATTTTATAATTTTATTTCTTTTCCATGGAACAAGTCAGCAACCCCCCAGGAGCACCCAGCTCAAGTAGGCTTTCTCCATTTTCTCTACGTAGCATTCAACTATTATACATACACATTTCCTTTCCTTTCCTTCGCCTCATAGAATAACAAAAAAAAGTACCAAAAGTATTGACAACTCCATTCCAGCCATTTACTCCAGTCTAATAATAATGCACACCATGTACAAACACACACTACAAAACTACCAGAGAGAGAGAGAGAAGCCTTCCTTTCACCATCAACACTACATTCTACACAGATATATATTTATGCGGTTCACTTGAGTTTTTTTCATTTTTACCAAGGCATATGTTTATGTCTCTATATAAGGTATGCATATGGAGGAATTTGAATGAATGTAAAGGGGAAAACATTTTCACTAGAATATTTTTTTTATGGTTACATTCTTATCTCAGTTTCATAGACATGGACGTCATACATTTTAGAGTTTATTATAAAGGGAATAATGTAGAGTTTAGTATGGGATGCTCTGCATGAACAAGAGAGAGAGAGAATTGTATTAAAAAAAGTTTATTCTTACTCTTACCCTTATTCTTATTCTCTCCTCTGTCTTGTTGAATGGGGGGAAAAGGAATGGAAGTATAAAAAGAGAGAAAACGTGCGTAGAAAAGGCAACTGGCTTCTTCTCCTCCTCCTGGAACAACAATCACAGTCTGTGAGCACTTGAATTTTTTCCCTCTTCTTCCAATACTCTGCCTGCATAGAATTGTGAATTGAAATTGAAAAGAATGGTTTTGGCTTTAACTTTGACTATATGACTATAATAGGGCTATGCATTTTCTTTCCCTCTTTTTTCTCTCTCCTTCCTTCCTTTTTGATGGCTTTACTGAAGGCCCAGTTGCCTCAAGTTTTTTTTGTGTGTGTAGTAGTGATGGCTAAGAGTGCGTGAAAAAAGCCATTCAATTTGCTATTATAGGGAGAGAGAAAAAACTGGTGTCTGCCCTCCTCCTGCTATTAGTTACTCTTGAGTGAAAGAATGAATACAGGCGGAAAGAATGCAACCATCTTTTTCTCCTTCTATTCAACTTCTCTCTCCATCGATTCTTCTTACATTACTCTCCTCCCCCCCCTCTCCTCCTTTTTATACCTCCATCAACATCACCAACAATTTCCCTATATACAATTATACTTGTTATCATGGTCATCATGTTTCTCTTAACTTTTTGTTCCCCGATAAATAGCTCCGTCTCTCTTTATATATAAAATTATAAAGGCTAATGTATTTTATACACACCTTATATGAATTTTCTTGAATGACAATGGAACGTGAACAAGAAGGAATGATGATGATCACCATGTGCCTGTTGGAGGTATTGGCTCTTTTAAGTACAGTAAACTTTTTTTTTATATAGTTTGTTTGTTAGCTTCGTTAGATGGATAAAGATTTTCTCTGTCTCTTGGGTCTAGTTAAATCACCGTCCTCTCTCTCTCTCTTGCTTTGGGCTGTCTTTTACCTCCCAAAAAAATAATACCAAGAGGACAAAAGAGTATTAGTGATAATATGTACAGTGACAGCTGAGGACGAGGCACAAAAAAATTTTGTAGAGGTAAAGGGAAGATCACAAAGGAATAGTTTTTGCATTGATTATCTTCTAAACACCTACACAGCCTACACAAAGATCTTAATCCTTCGTGGAATGGCTGTCTCTTCCACTCAACTGGGATTTATATAAATATATATATTATATATACAATTTTATTTATTCTTGTATGGTGTCCGTCTATAGTCTCTTGCTCTCAAATAATGAATCAGTGGGGAGGTATTTTATTGTTATTACTATCATCTAAGCTCTTGATTTCCATCTCTTTTTTTGTATTGTGTACCTACAAGAGTACGAGTGTAAAGATAAAAGAAGAGTTGTGTATCTGCTTATTTTTTTTATTTACATGGTCTCATTCCTCTACTAATAATATTATTATTAATTCCATTCTCTTCATTACAATCAACTCATTCATTATATCTCACGTATGTTGGGTGAAATTATAAAAGATTTTTTTTGTCTTAAATTTATCCATTGTTTGCCACTTTTACACCAAAGATGAGAATCTGTATAAAAAAGAGAGAGAGAGGAAAATTACCTAGATGACTTAAAATAAATTTAGAGAACTTTTAGCTTCTTTTTTTCTCTTGTGTATAGAAAATAAGTTAAAATACATATAAGAATTTGTACAACAAGGAGGGCTATAAGTGTAATGAAAGAGAGAGAGAGAGAGAGATGGTCTATGTGTGTAGGTAATAATAAAAAAAGAATATAGGGAGAATACCAGTAGTTGCGTACAAGATGTTGAAAAGGAGTTATGCGATCCATGGCAAGATTATTTTCACAGCCAGACATATTAGAGGCGCAACTGAGCAGAAAGACTAAACGAGTAATGTGAGGAGGCAAAATCCTCACATACCATGCCACGCCATGCCAAGGAGTTTTCTCAGTTTTTTTCCGTCTTCTTTCTTGTCTCTCCTTTAACTCTTCTCTCGTATATTCTTTCCAGTCTCTTTGCCTCAGAAGCATTTTTCTAATAGAGAGACATTCTCTCTCTTTTCTTTTTCCGTTTGCATTGGATTTTTTTTTGTCTTTTTTTCCCGAGCTTCCTCGTTATTACACGCACGAAACGTTCTTTTCTTGTTATATTCCCTCTTGTGAGTCTTTTTAGCTGGTGACTCAAGATAATGTATCCACTCTATCCGTATGCAATGTACCTCCCTTATAGCCAGCTGTAGCTGTATAGTACCGCCATTTCTCAACATAAAAACAACAAAATAAGCATAACAGGAACTCATACACACTTGAATTCTTAAAGAGCATTTTGTGTGGATACACAAGGAAAAAAAGGGAAAGAGAAAAAAATAACCGTGGTGAAATCCATGGCATGTCCATGATGTTGTTTGTTGCCGTAGTGTGTCGAAGAAGAAAAAAATAAGAGAAATGGTGTACATTACATATAAAGAGAGGGAGAGAGTGAACATACATGGAGGAGATGTAATATAAAAAGCCAGGGAAGCTCAATCAAGTTGAATGGGTTTTTTGTGTGAGCTTTGGCTCTCTTTCTATGGTTAGTTGTGGCCTTTATGACCATACAAATGTATAGAGTATGTTCCGTCATGTCATCATTGCTTTTTTGGTGGAATACTTTGAGAATGATAACGTCCGTTTCATTCCCCCCTTCCTTCTTATATATTCCTTCTATAAATCCTCCCCTCTCTCGTTTTTCATGGCACATAATACAATATATTGGATAAGGTCGGCTCAACCATGGACCAGGACTTGGTTCGAATTAGGCTTGGTTTCCACTCAATAGTCAAGGAGTGAGTAAAGTGAGTTGAGTGATTTCTTTCAAGCGTTTTTCTCCTTTCTTCTTTTCCCCCCTCCCCTCTCTCTCTCTCTTGTAATAATTCAACAGTTATGTACGTGTACTGATAACATGGTATGGAGCATGCGGTGCTCCTGTTGTTGCTAATACTCTTATCAATACTTTTAAACATACCCAATCTCTGTTTCTATACCTATAAAAGAGAGAGAGAGAAAGAGTTCATGTCTTTCGCTTTATCTTTGTATTATCAGTAGAAAAGAAGAGACTGTCCATTATACATCTTTAATCCTTTGCTTCTTTTTTGGCCCTCTCTTTCGTGTTCTTGGATGAAAAAAAAGCGCTAACGATGAGTTTCTGACTGTGGTTTTCGTCTCCATCTCTCAACCTTTCCACCGCAGACATCCAAAGGATTTTGTCTATTATAATGTTTAATGTATATATAAAAAAGTATGTAGGCAATGGTTGAGTAATGTGAAATATAAAAAAAAATGTTCAAGCTCCTTTTTTTTCCAGCTCTGATCATCAAGGGTGGTCCCCCTTTGACTCTTAGATTATCTCTCATGTGGTTGTTTTGGTTTACTCCTCGAGTGTTTTTCGATAAGAGAGAGAGATGCTCTCTGGCTGGGACGTCAGATCTCTCAATAGCTATTTATTCCTGTATATTTCACACTCACACTACAGGCTTCCTTACACGCTAGGCATACACAATGATTGGACAATGTAGACTACCACTGGGGATAATATTATTATATAAAAAAACATTTTTTTTTCTTGATACAGCTTCATCCTCCATACTCATTCTCTTTAATACCATAGTTCCTTTTTCTATTTGGAGGGCCTTAGAATAAAAAAGACTTTATTCTAAGAATACTACCTTATATATAATATATATATAGAGAGATGAGAGATTAACACAGTTAGCTTGGTAAAGACACCAACGACTTTTGAAATTTTACACATGAAATCCTTTAATTCTACATCGTCATGATCATCATCACGACCAAGATTCCAAAGATTATCATCATCAAGTTGATGACTTGGATATAATATGTTCAGTTTGTTACGTGTTGTGTACATACACATATACATATATGTATTGTGTTGTATAGAGTCTCTCAAATGAGCAGTACAATGTTACAATGTCCAATAAGAATATAGTCATATCATCATCATCACTTTATAAATAAATACCAAATGTCAAAACATATAATATAAATTCCTATTTACCCACCTCATTCTATCATAAGACTTAATCTCCTTTCAAGTCAAATACCCCTCAAATAATAATAATAATAATAAAAAAGATTTTCATCTTATGACCAATAACATTCTTATTTTTTTTAAAAGTCCATAACCTCCCCTCCTCTCTCTCTAAATAAAAATGCAAATGTTTTTTTTTCTCGTAGTTGATGTTGATGAAGAAAGAAAAGAAGATGAACTTTTAAATATAAAATGATTATGATTTTATGACGATGAGAGTCGATCACTTTGCCCTATGCCTACAATCCGTTTTTTTTATTCTTCATTGTCTGTTCTCTTTATTTATGTACTCGTAGTCTTTCATGTAAGTTGTGAGAATGACTTGGCAATGAATTTAATTGAATGGAAACTTTGTGTCTTGTTGATTGCTATACATATTTAATAATAATAAATTGTTAGTTTGACCATAAATGGTCACTTACTCTATATTTGAACTGTATTTTACAGATATAGTTAATAGTATGGATATATGTGAATTTACACTTTGGAAAAAAGTAACAATGTATGACTTGAATCAAAATTAATTCATGTATACATTTTATTTGTACTTGATTCTCTCAAATTATCATTCAATCAATTGTAATGACTCATGAAAGTCATGAAAATTTTAAATGAATTTATCAAACGGGCGCCACTATTACTAATATAGTAACTGATGTTGTACAATAATAATTGCCTTATACAAAATTCTCCTTTACAGATACATGAAAGAGTTATTACATTCTTTTAACAATATTTAAATTGAGAATTTATTTACCTCGCTACTTGGATGTATCTTTATAGTTGAACTTATAATTGATCTGATATTTTGTCATATATTCAAAAGAATTATTTTTTCATTGTCTTTTCATATAGAGAAAAATTCTCCTATATAGGTATATATATAGCATAATATAGCTGTAGTTACAAGTGATTAGAATAACAAAATAGGGTATTTGTATTTTTATAAGCCTGAGGCGACAAAGAAGATAAAGATAAAAAGAGAGACAGGGGATGATCATGAACTTGAAAAGAAAAGAGATGAGGAAGGAGACATTAATATTAATCAGAAGAATAAGTATTCGTCAAACAAGAGAGAGAGAGAGAGAGAGAGAGAAGATTGATTGAGATTGCCAAGGGATAACGAAATAGCATTCCAATTTAGTATCTACACTCAACCTCCTAATAATAATGTAATAGAGGTGGATAGAGAGAGAGAGAGTACACAATGGATTATTGAAAGGAGAATAACAATACATAATATTTAGTTTGTTGCACTCTAATACACATTTACGTTCTATGGTGACTGTTATCATTGAATCGTGATGGTTGATGACATACACATTGTGTACATACTGGAGAACAACAAGAGTAAGACAGATTCAAGAGAGGGCCATCAATTCTATAGAGACTAGAGAGAGAGAGAGAATAACCATGGCGTCAGACCTGACCCCCACTCATTTGCTCATCTCATCAAAATACAAATGCTCCACTGCATTAATAATGGTAATAAGCATGCATGCCATGATCAAACCATGAATCCATCCACTCGCCACATATTAAGTCACGAACATAATCCATCTCATTCTCTTTGCATACACATTATACCCCTCCATGTATAAAATAAATTTTTAGCTCCCACCAACAACTGAGACAGATACTATTCAAATTGTGTTTCTCTCTCAAAGATATACTGTGTCATGACATGCATTGCCAATATTCAAAAACATAAAATGATAGAACCTATGGCTAAATGCTATTGTAATTACTCACGAGAGAGAGAGAGAGGATGAATTGCATCGTATCCCTCTTTTTATTTCTATACAGTCACCGTAAATCCTGATATATCATATCATACGTGTAGAGATGTGGAACATGTATTTATCAACCGATTGTTATTATTATGAGTAGCTTGTCCTCAAAGCCTTGTCATTGTTCTGTACAGAAAATTCCCCTTCGTCTCTTTTCCAATTTTTTGACTATCGTAAAAGCTCCAATACACCCCCGACTTCTATTTACAATTTTGGGTCTGACCCCCGACGTCTATTGGGTGCCCGACT